>MU151085.1:0-135895 GCA_015584085.1 Macrolepiota fuliginosa MF-IS2 | reverse complement strand
GAAGGTAACGCCAGAAATGATCGATGCACTAGCGGTCAAGTATGGCGTGTTGGTCGGAAAGTGGTTGGTTTATACGAGGTCGGAGAGTGTGGACCAACTTTGGCAAAAGGTCGTGCGCATTGCGTCCGATAGGGGGTACGGCCGGGCTAAGGTCTCTACGCGCAAAGTCCTTGTTCCTGAATCTGAACCTGGTACTGAAGCTACTGCCTTGAATGGAGGAACGCCGGACCCACAGTCTGAACACGTCATATGCGTCTACGTCGACGATTACACAAACAATCGTGAAGTTGATGACCTGAGGAGGATGTTGAGACTGCGGGCAGGTGTATTTTGGAAGATTGGTTTCAAGACGGATGCGTACACTCATCTGGGCATATACAAGGGGAACAAATTTGGATTGCGGCCAAGCAGGTATCATGACGGGGATAATACGAATAAGGCTACAGATGGGGGTTTTGGGAGGAAGAGCCGAGGTGGTTGGGGTACACCCGCCAGAACGTGACCTAAGCTCATAATGTTACATAGCCCTCCTATGTACCGGTACACCCCTACTCAAATCAATAAGAACTTCAGCAAGCAAAGAACACAATGCAGCAACTCACAATATCCTCTTTCTTGACCCTCTCACTGGACAACACGAGCAGTATTCCAAGCACAACGCCCAACGTCCCCACTGTCACAACCAGATTCACCCCAAGTGCGGTCAACAGCCACCAGCTCGGCAGTGGGCCACCATATACCCCATGACCATATCCACCCAATTCCAAAATGGTGGCACCGAGCAACAGCAGATAGATAACAAAGATGACATATGGCGCGGTCGCAGTTGGTCATGCGACAGGACAGACGGCAGTGTATAACCACGCAATGGCAGAAACCAGAACTCCCATTCTCCCCCACTTACCCCGCGCGTCATCGTAGAGGAGGTAAGATCCATGTGCCAACCCCCGAAGTACCCCCACAGTCCCTCCGAACGCGAGCACGACCGTATGTCAGGATGCTAACTGCAGAGTATGGACCGCCGCAGCTGGCGTGCCCTCATTTCAGAAAGCTTTGTCTGTGGATAGTGCATAAGCCCCCTGTAGAATCAAGAATGACCAGAACCGGCGACTGATGGACTCAAATGGGCGGCAAATGGGTATAGGAACAGGAATTGGGAGGACACAGAGTGCAAAGACAAATGCATCAGGGACGAAAACGCATGGGTGCCGAAGTCAAAGGGACTCTTGTCGCCACAAAAGCCCATAGTTGTCGAGCGAAGATGGCTATGCATACGTGAGAGCCAAGAGAAGAGAGACACAGGGCTGAGCGGCAACTTGTTGATATTCCAAAATAGTCTAACAGCCAATTGACACAGCCACCGTCATTTCTCCCTCTGAGTTATTCTCGATTGTTATTCCCGTACCATCCCACATGAGCCGTTCTTCGCAGCATCCAGATAAAACTTGTGGTATACAAAAGATACCAAAACGGCATCCCCGCTATAATGTATTGTGGGCGTTGCCAATGCCGCAGCCATTAGTCAATACCAGCTGGACGGTGACGTTTCTCCACACTCATCACACCAACGTCCCCATTGCTGTTAACTAGCACAAAACCGCTTGCAGTCAAACACCCATTCACCTGCATGGACAGAGGCTGGTCTAGCACCCTACAAGTTAGCCTGTATGACTCCACCGAACCAAATTCGGGAGAAATTCGAGAGGGTCGATGCAGGGCACCGGAAGGGATCGTCGCGCTGGAAGGTAATTCAACGTCCAATGTGTGCAGTGGAGGGGGTAGGTGATGGGCATTATGGGAAGGTGTTGCATCAATGTATCATTAGAGCAGACGTGGAGCATGAGATGTACTTCCTTAATCAAGAGGATAGCCACCGCTGTCAGGTGTTTCGGGGATCCGCGGCGCATTGCTTCGACTTGGCGTGTCAAGTGTCATTTTGAAGCCCCCCCAGGCTCGGTCTATCATAGACAGGGAGTCAAGAATGGACATGGCAAGAGTGTCTTTGGTCATGCCTGGATGTCGGTCTTGTACGTCTGTCCCTCCAACACACACATTAGTTCTGACATCAACCCAAAATATTCATCCAAGCTGTAGGCGCCAATCCTGTCTAAAAATAAGGCTCTTCCCACAGATTAACAGCCAACGTCCCAAGATGCTGTTATGTCCTGTTGCTTATCAAGTCATCGCCCACCCCCCTTCTCCTCGTCCCCATTCCTATCTCAGCCTTCCAGGTCATCACACTTCAGCAGTCAACTTGAACACTATGCCCTTTTTTGCCAACTCCCAGCATGCTACTATCAATGGGAGCAATTTTGTGGACCAGCAGATCGGACCCATCAATGTCAGTACAAATGTTTCAAATGTAACTACAAATATTTCACCCACAAACGGACAAACTGGTAAGGGAATATGTTGTAAAGTAGCTTGCATAAAGCTTATGTCTGCATTGGAAATTAGGTATCGATATCCTACTGGAAGCGTCCAACCCTGACGCCATCCACGACTCCTCTGCCCGCGATTACGCCCCTCGGTGCCAACCCGGCACCCGCAACCAATACATCGAGGACACCGTTCGTTGGGGCGTCCCTTCCATGGGTGCTGATGAGCCCCTCCCCCTCTTCTGGATGAAGGGCCTAGCTGGCGTCGGCAAATCTGCCATAGCTCAGACGTGCGCTGAAGAGATCAAGAAATTGGGCAGACTCGGTGCCACATTCTTCTTTGCGGTTAACATACGAGAGGACACAGAACAATTCTTCCCCACCATCGCCTACCAGCTCGCCACCGAATTCCCTGACTACCGAGACCTCCTCGACCAGAGGATCCGTCACAACAGGACCATCCTCAAGAAAACGATGGTGACGCAATTCAAAGCACTCATTGCCGAGCCATTCCAGGAACTGGAGAAGGCTGGGAAGGGCATTGGGCGGAGGATGGTTATAATCATTGACGGTCTCGACGAATGCAAGAAGGCCGACGATCAGTCCAGGATCATTGAGATCATTGCCGCTGCTGCTCGTGATGGTGTCACTCCATTCTGCTGGGCGTTCTTCAGCCGTCCAGAGCCCCACATTGAAGCCTCTTTCACCTCTGATGACGTCGCCCAAGCCACTTGCATGGTCCTGTTACCGGTCTCCAATGACGCCGATTCCGACATCGAGCTCTACCTCCGCAGTGGCTTCAAGAATACCCTTCGGCGTCGTAACATCCCCATGGCATCCCAATGGCCATCTGACAGTGATATACAAACACTGGTGAAGAGATCAAAGGGACTGTTCATCTATGCAGCGATGGTGCTTCGGGATGTAGATCAGGCTGGATCTCCCTCGGAAGCGCTGCGCGCCATCTGCACTGCAACCTTGGATCCCACCGACAGTTCACTCTTTGCGGGACTCGACGCCTTTTATATGCTCATCATGCAGCGTATCCCCCCTGAAGACCTTCCCACTATTCTTTTCTTGTGTAGACTATTGTGTGGCGCTGCATCATATCTCGGTTCCGGATATACTAGTGGTGCAATGCGACTGAGCAATATGCTAGGACTATCTGCAATTGACTTCTGGGCGATTTGCAACCAACTCAGTGCTGTGCTCCACGTCCACGACCATAGCGACTCTTTCGACTTCTCCCAGTTTGGCGACACTGATCATCCGTTCTGGCATGCCACCCCAGTTTTTGTCGAGGAGTTGAGGGCCCATGTGAATAGCAGACTCGGAGGTGCAATCCATTTCTACCACAAGTCATTTTATGATTTCCTTGTGGATCCGACGCGCTCCGGCCCCTTTTACCTCTGGTCTCCATCTGTGTGTAATGTCGACTTCAAGCATTACCTTGATGTTACGCTCAAATATGAAGAAAGCTATCGTTTCAATGGATCAGGTGAGCTTAGGCTTCATTCCGACTCCTTGTCTATATTCTCAATGCTATGAATCAAGACCTTATGTTAGCGCATGGTGTGGCCGATTCAGCATTCTCCCTTTCCTGGCCCTATACAAATGAACTTGTCAATTCCATACTCAAAGCACGCATTTATGATCGGGCTTTTGACGCCTGTATCCAGTTGGGTGAGCTTCCCGAGATAGAGCATCAGTTGCTGCAGCGTTTCAGTCGTGCCGATTTTCGCAAGGCCCAACTGAACCGGGCGATGCTATTTGCAGGACACAGCGGCTTTTTGGGCTGTTTATCCTGGGGTTGCGATGGCCATCGCAAATACATTAGTGAGACTCAGCTCTTCCGTATCCCTCGAGATGAATTTCGAGAGAATTTTGATGTGACCAGATTCAAAGCGGTAAGATGAATTTCCCCAACCATCTATGACATTTCCTGATCATATCCTCCATAGGCAATCAAGCGATGGAAGGAATGCGGGATGATACAGCCCTATCATCCCAATTTGGGTTCCCAGTTAAAGTCTCTCATCACCAAGAAGTCTCGAGGCAAACTTATCTCTGAACTATTCTGCGTGGGACATGGTCCTAAATCAGTTTTCTGGTATTGGGAAATCAATTTGAAGGAGGAATACTATCGAGATTTCAGAACATCCAATCTAGTTGAGGGGGAAAGGATTTATCGGGAGGAGAAATTTGATTTGTGGCCAACGGAATCGTTGTTTCCCACATAAACAATCTCGATAGGAGGGATGCGTTCACGGTGATGACATCCAGAATCCTCATCCGCAATGTATTCCTTAGCACGAAACTATTCAAATAACGAGATAGATTTATCGTCTTACATTAAATACATCAGGAGAGCAACAAAGGGCGTGGCATATGTAGGCTCAACTCTACGATTAAACGACAATGATGTTTGTGTTTATCATGATCATGACATGAATATACACAAAATTCGGACATATAGTCTCTCGTCTCTCGAGAGTTAGTGTGGAGGCAGAGTCAGGAGCAGTGGGGCATCGCTCATACAATTTAGTACTAAGGTCTTCCTTCCGGGTCATGTATGGTGAGCTCATGGCGTACAGGACCTGCGACGCCTGGACGGAGGGTGGCGACTCAGTCCGAGTATCATGCTTGTACTTACTTCGATTCTGAACCCTTGACTTGTCATGCGCTTGTCCTATCCCTGTTGTGGCTTTCCTTACCTGGCCTACCCCCACTATGCGCGTTCCATAGCCCTCGCCTGATGATACACTGGTCTTTGTCTCCAAAGCTGTTGCCAACCACACCCACAGCCGCCACTGGACGTCACACCCACCTCCTCAATCAAGCCCATGCTCCTCTTCACCTCAAGGTTCCCACTACATTTTCTACCGCAAGAGTAGCTACGCCAGATAGTGCCATGGCCAAACTATCCCTTCTACACAATCTGCCATTAACACGCATTCGATCCCTCGATCCCTCACCTCCTCCCGTTCAGGACCCAAATTATCCACTCCATCGCTTCCTGGCCCAGACCCTTCAATCACTCGATGGTGGATGCGCCTCGTAATCCCATGCGCCTTTGTCTCCCGCATAACTGACACTATGTCTCTGCCTTCCTCAGTCTCTGAATGCAGAGACTCCAGATCCGCTGCCCATTGGCTCCTGTCATGCATATAATAAGCGCTATCAAATGTGGTGATGTAGAAATAGTCGTCATATGTTCTCCCAGGTACCGAGGCAAGTCTGTGTGGTACTACGGTACTACAACAAGCCCAAGGGCTAGCCCACAAATTGGGATTTGGTCACACGATCCTAGCGCACATAGAAAACCTTTGCGCCACGTTCTCAGGGGCCTGGTGGATATACTTGAGTTTTTATGCCTAGACTTGATATCAATGCGACCAGACAGAGTGGTCCCGTCTATCCGGCCATGAGCCAGCGGTTTAGATGGGGCTTGCTTCTATCACCGCTTCGGGGGTTGTCCTGGGATGTCCAGCCGCAGCGTGAGGTGTAGTTGTAACTTGTAGTGCCACTGTTTGGAATTGGTTGCCCCCAATGGTTATGATATGCCGTGTTTCTATGTGTTTGGCTATATACAAGGGGAACGAGTGAGGGTTGCGCCCAAGCAGGTCTCATGACATAGATCACAGTACCGGCGCTGGTAGTCCTTGGAGGAACGGTGTATAGAAGAAGAGAAGGAATGGGTGTCCAGGTACGGAGGGACCGCTTCTATTCGCCTTGCTTGAAGCCTCTGGCCAGGAAGCGATATTGCAAGCACAATTGTTCTCCGTCTGGATAGGAATTCAGTCAAGTGATAGTCAGATGAGTTGACATTGGGCGGCTAGGCGTTATTACAGTCATCGAGCACATACTATGCGCATTATTGACCGAAATAGATCTGTCTCCCGAATCTACCAGGCCTTGCAAGAGTTGCTTCCAATGGTTCTATTAATAGATACATCTTATCAACGTCAGCGAGCGGCTTCTTTTCCAAGAATCATCTAGCAAGTCCTAACCTACTTGCATAGCGCATAAGTACTCGTTCCACCACGCCACCATGGACATTGAATACCCAATGGACGTAGACACACCCCAACCGACTCCAATGTCTGTGGTTGTATCCTGGGTCCCACCCCCATCTACAACCGAGGCCGAAGCAGAGTCGTATGAGCTCTATACAGACTCTGATGGCCTCTGGGTACGCTACCATTGGGAGCACGGTGCGTCGAATACATGTGTCGAATCATTTCATATGCGCTGGCCACCAAGTCGGACAAGCGACCGCGACTGCGCGTGGATTTCCGTTCATCGGGGATTGTCACCCATGTCAATGGCGTTACCGGAGGACGAATTCAAGGCAAAGTTCAAGGGGGACGTCGAGGGTCTCAAAGCGGAATTTAAAGCTATCACAGCCGGCGGGGAAGATGTGGAGGGGACAGGAGAAGAAGAACGGAAGGTGACGCCGGAAATGATCGATGCACTAGCGGTCAAGTATGGCGTGTTGGACGGAAAGTGGATGATTCATACAGAGCCGGAGAACGTGGACCAGCTCTGGAAGAAAGTCGTGCGCATTGTGTCTGAAAGGGGATATGGCCAAGCTAAAGTCTCTACGCGCAAGGTCCTTGTTCTCGAATCCGAATCCGAGTCCCAACCTCACTTTGACGATTTGTGCCCCAACGATACTAAAGCTGCTGCCTGTAATGGAGGAACGCCGGACCCACAAGAGAGACACGTCATATGCGTCTATGTCGACGATTACACAAACAAACGCGAAGTTGATGAGTTGAGGAGGGTGTTGAGATTGGGGGCAGGCGTATTTTGGAAGATCGGGTTCAAGACGGGTGCATATACTCATCTAGGCATATACAAGGGGAACAAATTGCGGTTGCGGCCGAGCAGGTATCATGATGGGGATAATATAGATAAGGCTACAGGTAGGGGGATTGGAAGGAAGAGCCGAGGTAGTTGGGGTGGGCACTCAACGTTTAGACCTCGCGGCCCGGTTGCACTTCCATTGATGGCGGAATAGGGGCCTCTTCATGGTTACCGTATGTACGATAAGCGCTGTCGATTGCGATGATGTCGGAATGTTCGAGATATACTTGATAAACGCCAGATACTCACCTGCACCCATTCAATATTCAACATGCATCCAATGGGATTCAATTGATCACAGTTCGACCATTGGTGTGCATGCTACTAGTAACTTGAAGCGATCCCGACGATGCCCGAAAAATAAAGGAGAATCAAAGTGTAGTACTTGAGAGTCTGTGACTATAAAATTAGTCGTTGTATGTTCTCCCAGGTACTGAGGTAAATTTTCATAGTACTACTGTGATGCAACAAGTTCGAGGGTTAGTCCACAAATTGGGATCCAATCACACGATCCTAACGCGCGTAAAAAAAAAAACCCTCGCGCCACATTCTCAAGGACCCGATGGGTATACTTGTGAATGGTCACACTGACAATGCACTGGCAACGACGGAATGCCCGAGGTTTCGAGGGAAAATTAAGGGACGGGAAACAGGAACGACCGCCGCGGCTGAGCGCTGAGATGACGATATATTTAGGGTGGCGTTGATATAAATAATATTGAGACCAGAAGCGAGAAGGATGATTGGTTTCCCCAGAAACAGAGAAAGCATCAGGCGAGTAAGAAGTCGATTTGACGGTTATGGAATGGTCTGGGTATCAGAAGCAGATAAAACGTCGCATCAGGTTTGTGGGTTCGCCGCAGTCTCCCCTCAGCAGCTTTTTTTGTTGTACGTTCCGATCCTTAGGCTTATGGGATGGATACCCGAGTTGATTGATACTCGACACCGATCTACCTTGGTCGATTGTTTCATCCCCGTCACCGCAGTACACTGGTAGTACAACTTCTCCTCTTAAACGCTCAAGCTGAAGTCAGGTGGATTCGTCATTCATCATGGCGACCTCTGATGCCCCGACGGCCTGAGCAACCTTCAAGTTCACAACGTTCGACCAGGGTCATCCTTAATGTCCTTAAACTTGGGTTGCAGTAAATTCCTGTCTTGTGCACAGAAACTCATCTCTTCAGGCTACACAGAGGTAACTTGCAAGGTCAGACGGATTGTTCGGCGGTCCTGGAGCCTCGGTTTGATGTTTCATGGCCTTACCGCCGTTGTAGTTCCTTATTTGACAGATCGGAGGAGGAGCGCTGAGCCTATAGGACCGAACTATGTTTACGGGCACATGGTGTAGTTGGTTATCACGCCCGCTTAGCATGACTTGCCCTTTGAAAATATGTTTGCGGGCGGTCCCCGGTTCAATTCCGGGTGTGTCCAACGAATTACTTGTTGAACTTTTTGCCTAAATATTTCGGCAACCTCAACGGCTAATGTCTCGCACGTTGTCCAAGTGAGTACCCATCTGGACACTCAGTCAAGGCCGAGTTGTCCTGTGCTCTGATAACATTAGGTGCATCTAAGTCCTCGGCGTCATGATTTGGAGCAGTATTTGTAAGTCCCATTAACTGCTTCTCATGGAGAATTTCCCACATGCGGGGGATTCTTCCTCCCGATTAATGGTCATAATTAGCTTCACTTGTCGGTCCGCCTCTCACTAGATGTCAAAACCATCCTCCACCAACGTCTGCCTCTTCTTTGAATAAATACCTGTCATTGGGTCGGTCCCTGAGCCTCTTGGCACATGTGCCTTGCCCTGGTCGGGGCAGCCACGGTGTTGGACATCGTTGGACACCGTTGGATTTGTCTTGAATTCTATCGACTGGGGTAATGATCGCATCTGATTTGAAATTTCAAGGGTGATAAGGCGCTTAAAGAAGGATAGATCTTGTCACTTTTGTCTCTCTGTCTGTCAAAATTCGCATTTAGCGCCCGTGCGCCACCCTTTCTCATTCCCAACTATGCGTATATGCCTTCTCAGAGAAAATGGCATAGTATGGAAGCATGCGAACGGTAGTCGACGGCGGTATATATGTATAGAAGACTACAAACACTTCACAACAAGTGACAGAAGACACAATGCATAACTTTGTAATGGTCAACCTTTCCCACTTACCACGTTGACTTACCTTTTCTGTGATTGGGTTTACGAGCACCCACGTCTGCCATCGGCGATGTTATATTTGTGCACATGGTTGCACAAGAACGATATCACAGGATGACACGCGCGCAAGGAACTTGTGCGGACATCAGTGACATGTCGCCGAGTCGGTGAGTAAATCGGCTCCTTTCAACTGAGGCACCCGCCAACCACCACCTTTCTTGCACAGGTTTTCAAAACTGGCACGAGGAAATCTGACCCACTCGCACTCCCCTTGATGCTATTTTAAAAAGCGCAAGTGCGGATGGAAAATTTGTTATGATGGCGATCATATATGGAAAACGCATGCTATTCTCAGTCCTCCCAACCTTCCATCCTGGATAATCGGCGCCGGCTTGTCGGATCTCGTGGTGAAATCAAGCATCAGCGATCGAGTTTCCTCGTTTTTGTACCTTGAGGATGGGAAGGTACAGATGCAGATCTAAGAACGGAGGTAAGTTATCTTCAAATATTTCGGGATCGCGGCTAATCAAACCCCACATAAAGTTGACCGACGAGAGTTTGTGCCCGGTTTCCTTTTGGTCCATTCCTTTGCGTCCTTCTCCTTTCCTCTCCCCCTTCCACTCGTTTCTCCGTCTCTTCAATCTTGGGGACGGCAACACCATCGTTAGACAACCATCCTTTAGAGGGAGCTGAGCCAGTGCACGCTAGTCCATTGGTCCATATCTTGCATACAAAATGATTGCAATCACTTTAGCCAACACATTCGGTGCTCTGGAGGTTGGAACCCTCGTAGCGGTTTTCCTGTTCGGCATTATCACCCTACAGGCGGAGTTTTACTTCCGGGAGTTTCCAGAGGATAATCGGTGGCTGAAGGGGACCGTGCTTATGGTATGGTGAGGGGTGAATTCTATCATGGAGATTGTCTCGAGTTCTAACCGCCCTTATATAGGCTTCTTGAGGTGGGACATACGATCGGCATTTGCGTCGAAGTCTATCGAACTACGATTCTATTTGCCGGCCACCCCCTCGAATATAATAATTTTACGGGACTAGGGTCTGCCACGCTTCTGGGCGGCGTCATCACGATGGTAGTCCAGGTCAGTAAATGCGCTGGTTTGGTTGCTCATTTACTGACACAGAACTCTAATCCATTGCAGAGTTTCTTCTCCCACCGCTTATGGCGTCTTTTGCCAAATCCCTTCAGATACCTTGGTCTCCTTTTTATTATTGTTTCCGTTGCTCGCTGTGGATTCAGCACTTATCTCGCGCATCAAGCCATCACCGCAACTTCCTTGCCAGAATATACGGCCAAGACTTCGTGGCTTATTAGGATGTTACTTTCAGTTGGAGCGGCTTTTGATATTCTTATCGCTGTAGCGATGCTGTACTTCTTTGCGAAGAAGCGAAAGGGTGCTCTGCAACAGTAATTCTTCACCTCGGCCATATGAATACTTGCTGATGCATGAATTAGTACGACCCGAGTGGTGGACCGATTGTTGGGATTGACAATACGTACCGGGTTGTTGACCAGTATTACAGCTGTTGCTGTCTTGATCTGTGTAAGTCTTGAATAGCGAACCTGGTGGAGAATTTACTAAATATTGCCCCAGTTCCAAATTGCGCCGCATACTTGTAAGCTTCGTATTTCCTGCAGTTCCGAGCTTGTTCTAAGAGGGTGGACTAGATATTTGGGCTGGCGTATATTGCTGTCTGGCGAAACGTGCGTTAACCCTTTTTCCTTGGAATTTTAGGCTCACCCTGAATGCTAGTGTACTCGAACTCTTTCCTGTCAGCGTAAGTTGGCTGTGACTTGATATTTTCAAGCTCTAATCTGGGCTCGTCAGTCTCAATGAACGACAAGAACTGCGTAAAACCATGGGAACCTCAGGAGTCGTAGCCGACAACAACAGCTCCGACCTTGACCGACTAACTCGCAGAAAGGTTGGTGTCGCAACGGAACTTAAAGGACCGCGTCATCTCATCATCTTTTACAACAGCCCTCGATGTCCATCACCGTAGACGTCATAACCGAGAGAGACATTGAACTTCTGGCACGTTGTCCATCTTTAGTTCACTGACAACAATTTAACATGGCCTCGTGTTCCAGGAAAGTCCTCGCGCATGGGAACAGCGATCTCCGGCTCTATCTCACAGCGATCGCTCCTCTATTGAAAAAAAGCTCGTACCGCACTAGTAGCATCTTAAAACGCTACGCGTTATACCCCACACTGTCCCAATGGCTTCAGATTCGAACTGTATTCCTACACGGCTATCGCCTTGTCTGTCGTTTCCCTTGTTGTAACTCATAAACTATTATTTGTTGTATGGACTCTTTAACATACGTTGTAGGTGGAATTCATCGCTGTTCTGTTCCCTGTAACTGCACACCCTCGGCCCCGTCCCGAAGTGTATGGAATTACTGCCTTGGTACGGTATCCAATAAAAGCCGATGCCTCAATATCCAATGATCATAAGGATTCAAGCGGCGCATGGACCGTGTGAGGGATTGGCAACAGGAATGATTTCAGTGGTTTGGGGGTTGGGATAGCGAGGAAATATTATGGCCCCAGATGCTCCGTGAGTGTACTTTTGTGGGGTTCTGTAACCGGGGGTTAGATATCAACCTCCCCGAACGCGGATGTGGATAGCGGAGAATGGCGGCGAGCCGCTTCATCGGATCTAAGGCCACGGATCAAGACCTTATCGACTCCGTCGGCGAATGCCGTGCTCTTGCGTTCCGACTATGCACATCGTAATCATTTCCAAGTAATCCAGGATAGTCTACTTGAGGTTAGGGATGGGATGACAAAATTACAACGGGCAGTCAATATCCTTTGTGGTTTACTATTTCCTACAGACGGAACATCTTTCGGACAAGTAGCATCGCGACGTGCAACCAGTCCATTTGGGAAGTTCACATTTCATATGATATTCAAGATGCCCGGGTGGATACTTCTTTTACACTACAAGGCTCTTCAATGGATTAATTGTGGGAGCCTACCACACATGTTCTACCCCTCCCCGTAAGTCGTGAGAGCATAGGAATGAGTTCTCGAAGCCTAAACCCCATAGGAACTGGGTGACGCCAGCCACTACCTCAAACCGGACTCTGGCTTGTTTATATTGGGGCTTAACTTGTAGGTATAATGATTAAGCGAAAACGGGTGGGTTATCTCCACCATTCTCTCGCCGATGAAACCTCTCCATCTTATGATCGGCGGTCATGCAACAGAACTCGTTTAATATGTTCAGCATACCATTTAATGGAAGTACAACCATCACATTCTCGTTCGGTGTTTTGGAGATCACTGTCCGGCTACCTTGGAAAAGAAGACGCCGATCAGCGCCTCCACTAGCGTTCCTAAGAAACGGATAAGGGGCGTATGCGATCGTATGAGGCCGTCCCGCTCTCGTCGCGACTCACAGAATTCAAAAGAAGTGTTGGCTTTTTATATGCATTATCTGATTAGATCACGTTGCGTAAATAAGTTACAACGCAAAGTGCGCTGCAACCTTTTTTTGGGAATTTCCGACGTAGGCGCTGTTCTGTCTGGTAGAGTATACGGCAACATTTCTTTATCCTCGTTTATGGGATAGCGAACCTTACAGGAGGAGATTATATCACGAAATCTCGCAGGTTTATGCTCCCGTTCCCCCGTCAGGTAGTGTCTTGAACTTCTACTGTGCTTTTTTTGCCTACCAAGCTTGGAACATGTAGGAAAACCCACGTAAATATATCGGAGTACTCTGCGTGGTCATCATCGTTAACGCTCATAGTATTGGCTCTAGAGTCTATAGTCCTCGCCGTATTTGCAATCACGGCCCCTTCCGTGGTAACGTGTAGGTCCTGGCTGATCATGATGCTGTTCTCGGCGGCTACGCTCACTGATACCCTGATTGCTATCTTGTTGCTTCACCAAAGAGAAAAACCTCGCTTGCTGGGTGTTTCTTCTCACCCACCTGACACACTCTTGGGTACCGATGCGCATCCCCTGAAGGGGCCGCCACGGACGTTGGTCGGTCGCCGGTGGTTCTATGTCGCTCGTGAGTAATTTGCAAGTCACCAGCATCACCGGCAGGGGGGTTTGTTCGCCAGGCACACATCTTGCGCTAAGCGCGGTTGCTAAATGCTGTCTGCAGCTTCACCGCGGTTTCCGTGCTCATTTGTGTATGTTCATCCCCCCAGGTTCCGATCGGTCCCCCCGGCTTGTCCGTCAATTTAGGCTTATACTGGATAGGTGTAAGCCGCGGGGATCTATTTCTCGATACCGACAAGTTGCTGTTCCTTCGTAGTCATCTGGGCCGCCTTGTACATACTTCTGGCTAAGCTGATGCTCATCCATTATCCGATGCTGGATAACTTTTATCCTACCCCCAGTTTGTTTGAATGAGCTCCTTTCTGTCTCAGTGAAATTCCATTTCAAACTACACCTGATGGATTCACACAAACACCGTTGTCCTGAATGTGAAGGAGGCCCTACGAACGTTGCAGGAATGTATCTACCAAAATTATCCCCTAACAAGAGGTTGGGCGCTCATAGGATGGCACAGTCCCGGAGGTGAGATGATGACTTGGCCTCACTACCGAAACTAGTTACGCAGGTATCGTTCCATTAGTATATAGGAACGTAGGCGGGCACAGGCATCCACGATGAGCCAGCACCTTCTGCTCATACAAAGGCAAACATCCGTTTTCCAGTATGCTCCCTGACCAGTGACTATCCATTCAATGCGGCTTATGGTGCCAGAAACGCGGCCCTGACTTTAAGGCGTTCCGACGCCTGCCTGCTGTCACCTGCCGATTCTCTCACAGATAGATACATGTTAGAATCTACGATTCGGGGTCAACTATGAATTGACCTCGTGCCCGCATATTTCAATTCAAGACAGTCCTTAGGTATAAATTTATGTAGTCCACACGTTACTCCCCAATCTCGCGTTTTCCGTTTTATCGGGTCCCTTCAACAAATATTCCACGGGAGACATATCATTCTCATTCCCGTAGATAGTCATACCCAATGAGTCCAGCTAGCAGGCCCGTAGGCTTTTGTTGTCTCTAGAGTTTCGTGACAGGACGATGACTCGGGATCATGGTCGGTGGTGCATTGATGCTCCATTGCGTTGACCATCGCCTCGGGCGTGTTGAAAACTCGTAGGAGATGTACGTTAAAATCAATGATATTTCAAAATTTGTGATTAGACAACTTTCTGAGCCTAGAACACGGATTCACTGACCATACCTTTACTTAGCCGGTGACACGGCATATTGCTCTATTATTACATAATCTTTTCCTACAATTTTGGTTCAAGTCCTTCGGCGGAACACTATTAGACCACCATCCCCTCCCCCTCGCCTCCATCAGCCAGAATTTTGGTGTACCAAAAGAAAAATTACACCTGTGACGTTTTTGTCAGTTTGACTTTTCAACCAGTTGGAGTCGGGATGGAGTCGCTTCTACCGCGTCATCCTTTGATTCTGACTGGCTTCCTGGCTTCCTGATTATTCCGCCTCACTCGGTCAAAAGAGGCTGCCTTCAATTCCTACTCCTTGTATATCAATGTCTAGCTCACTGCAAGATACCTTCAGCAGCCCAGCAGAACCAGAACCAGAAAAATCATGCGGGCGGGAGGTTCGCTGTTTTTCCCCAGCGGATTCGGGAAGTGAATAACCGCAAGGAAAACGAATGGGAATCGCCATCTGAATCACAGATAACACTCTTTCCTGCCCACATTGTTCTATGTTCGTCGCACTGTTGGTCTCCATATCGTATATTCGACGTGAAACGGGGGTAAGACTAACGCGTTGTTTTCGATCGGTGATGGCACATTCTGATGACTTCTCCCCTTCACAGGTTAAGCCACCGGCCCGTAGGCGTGCCACTCCAATCAGATCCGTTCCCCTCCTTGTTTTTCCAGATAAATTAAGAGCTGAACAAGCCAAGCAAGCCCCCAGAGACACATAACAGCTCTTGGATGCTCTGTTTCGCTGCGTTTTATCTCCCTACAGATTCCCAGAGTTAACCATCGATGCCCAGTTCCACGCGTACCCTTACCCAATACCAACCCCGCATTCGGGCACAACAAGCCATCCGGTGATCCTGATCGGGGACTCAAATTGCATTACAGTGGATCGAGGACTGTCGTGGAATTCCGTGCAAATTCTTCCACGGAAATGACGTTCCCATTTCCCATATGGGCCAACTGGAGAAGGCGAGGCTGGGATGATTACCTCGCCCTTTTCATTACGTTCACTCCCCCAGTCCGCCCCCAGACTGGATCTTCATACGTGAAGACCACAGAAACGAGGTCTGAGCTAAACTCGTCGCGGGAAACCCCTCTCCATTTTGTGCACTTTCCCTTGGCTTCCCCAAAGAAATACAAGGAGCAGTTTGTCTGCCTTTTGCTTGGATTTTAGAAAAAGGGGATATTCCCTCATCTCCGACTCTGCGAAGCGTCTCAGAAGTCAATTTAGAGGTGCGAGACCAACATGACACGAAAAAACACCTTAATCGCGGCAGAATTGTCCGGTCTTACTTCTACTCGACACAATAGAAAACTAAGAACCCAATGGCATACTTCCGCGCTAATACTCACGAAAAGTACGTGCGTTGCCAAGTCTAGTTCTGGGCCTCTGATGTCTAATAGTTCCCTTAGGTTGGAAGCGTAAAGTTCATCGTCGAATATTATCATCTAGCCGATTTTTCTTCCTCCTTCGTCAGTTCTACTCGGCTGTACTCCCTCCATTGAGGGGATGGGCATACTCACTTCGGTAGATGGAAGATAGTTTGCATTATTGTGAAACCTAGAATGGAAGGGGCGCTGTCCCCGATCCTCAAATCTCCGCAATCTTCCCCGACTGTCTTCGGCCTAATGACGTCTTGAATCAAGAAGTGTGTACAACTACGAGCCCGTTGACCCCAAAACTCAATATACTCGGTGAGCATCTGGAAATACCATGGGTCAAAATGCCGATGTTAACACCTCAGGCACCGACTAATGATTGGACATTGGCCTACCACACCTTAAGATAGACTTGCCTGACCGTGATTCTATGTTTTCCCCTTTTGGTGATCATCGAATCTGATTCATTCACTTTTCACACAGTCCGCTGTCGTCCCTTCACCAATGTCCTTGAACGCTTCACTCTCGGAATAGTCTACAAGACCAAGAAGAGAAGCAATATGTACAATTTACAAATACGCAATAAAGCAAAACTATTATCTGACTACAATATCACGCTAAGCAAATAGCCAAGTCCTTCAGTCCGACCTCTCATGCTCACGGGCGACAGTAACTCGACACCAACCAACTCATCCTCTTTCAACTGTCGAGAGTTCTAAATGATGACTAACTCCGCAGTATTTCCCCTCCTTTTTCATCAAGATCCGCGCAAAGGCCATCGAGGACGTCACAATCTTGTGGCTAACGGAGACGGATGAAGCTTATTTTTGGCTGGTTGGGTTCTGTCAATACCCATGGAATCAAACATCCATCATCGCCAGATGAAAAGCCAAAGGGTCCCTCGTGAAGCTCTTCGGGGAAATTGGTATAGTCTATCGACCCCCCGTACGAGCCTGCCTTGGGTCGATCTAGGCCGAGGGTTCGCCCTCCACAGGAGATGATTTCTCCTCCGTTTGACGTTTGATCTGGAATTGACCAACTCAACCGAGAGTTGTTCGTAGGGGGGAAGGATGCTGAATGATCAGATGTCAAACCACGCCTTCTGGGACCCAGCGGGTAGGAAGTTGAAGGAGATAGGTTGGCCGTGAGGTGTCTTGTAAGGCGGATGCTGGGTAACGGCGACAAGATGGGTGAACATCGATCGTCTAGTCCAGTGTCCATCGAAGAAAGCAAAAAATCGTATAAACATAGGACATGCGAAGGTGTTCTAAATGTCTTGGAACCGAGACATCGTCACAAAAGAGAGCAAGAAGGAGACCAGAGAAGAGACAAGCGGAACGACGGGAGGGGAGACTCACACCCACCTTGCTCTATCCCCGTCTCCCAATCCGCCCGGTCCCCGATTCACGCTGGATGGACACCCGCCGAGTGCATCCTCCTCCCTCGCCTCCCCATCCAAAAACTCCGCCCTTTTCTCGATCCTCGAAAGCGAAGGGTGCAAACCCTGCTCGGTCGTGTCCACCTCCATCGAAACTCGCTGATAACTCCCCATGTGCCCCATAACCGACGGGATGTGCTGCTCCCGGTAACCTTGGTTCTGGAGTGCGTGCATTCCATTTGCATAGTCCACCCCTTGTTGGTGTACATAGTCTCCACCTGGCGAGTACACATGATAATTCGATTGGTACACATCGGATCCAGGATTCGAATTGTGGTGTTGCTGGGTAGGAATTGTCGAGAACGGAGCGGGTTGCTGGAGAGCTTGCGCTTGATGATAATCCAGTCCGCTGGGCATATTCGGCTGCTGTACCACGCGATGTTGTAAAGCGATTCTCCGTTGCTCCAGCAGGTATCGTTGCTGTTGTTGTTGTTGTGCTAGACGCTGTCGTTCATATTGTGGATCCATCCCAAGGTCAGCAGTAAGACTACTCAGACCGAGCACATCGTTCGGCTGGCCCATCCACCCAGCATGATCGTTCCCAGCATCCACGGCGTCTTGCCGCCAATTATTATCGAGACCAAGATTGGGCGGGCGCGGACGTGAAGCTCGATGTTCACCAAGTCCCGCACCGGCAGCGGTCAAAGAATTTCGTCTTGAAGACTGACCCGAAGACGCAGTCGAGCTCGACATCGAGTACAGCTCCTGGGAGAGAGAGGTCGTGAGGGATGATCGGTGCTGAGACACAGGCCCGAAATTCATGCGATGCGGAGAACGCACCCGCGTGTCTAAACGAATAAGAGAGGGAGAGACTGGTGAGCTCCCAGGGCTCCCCTCGGGATTTTGCTCTCGTATTTTGCTCCTGTCATCCACATACGCTGACGGCCCGGCTTGGTCGATGGAGCTGCCACTGCTATTGGCACTTGACGTCCTTCCACGCTGCTCGAGATCTGCGGCCGCAGGAGTGCCGATGTTCTTCAGTGACGGGTTGCCCATACTCGTGGCGTTCTTGACTTTGTTCGGTCCGCGAACCCTTCCTTCTTTCGCGTACTCGCATACTAGGCCACGATTGATACAACGTTTGCACGAGGGGTGTTCACCACTGCACTAACGGCGACAGGCAATGTACATCAGCTGGCAGCCCACTGAATTCCTGGCAAACATACCTTTGCCTTTCGTGTTCGACATTTTTCACAAGCTTGAGCGGTCCGTAAGCGAGGATGCTCTGGTGTCCGATAGAATATACCAGTTGCGGGGTCCAGTGAACCGGCAAGGCTGAGGCGGGACACGGTGGTGGCGGTATGTCCGCCACCGGCAATATTATGTGGGGAGGAGAGCCGTGAGGCGGGGTACGGAGCGGGAGTTGGGAAGCCGCGGTACGGAAGTGGCTGAGATTGGAAAGGCGGCAGTAACGTCTGGTCATACGGCGGCCAGCCCTGAGGAGAGTCGTGGGTGCTTGTCGGATAAAGCGGTTGTTGGGGGTGTTGTTGCGAAGTAAACATGAACGGATTGGAACTGGAGTCTTTGGGACCAAAGGAGTCGTCGTATGAGTGGGAATTGGGGTATGGCATGCCTCAATTGCGGGTGAGAGGGAACAAGTAGTGGAGACGGACGGCAGCTGAACGCACACACCGCCCAGACGGCTTGAAAAGAGGGTATGGAATTAAAGGCGTGATGTAATTTTGGACGAGCCTGTCCTCATCCTAAAGCGTGCGCTGTGCCGTGTGCTATGTGGTCATGTATATCCCCACCCATGTTCCCCGTTGGGTCCGGTTCCTCCCCCGATCGACTCCCGTTTCAACTAAAATAAATAGAGGAGCCCAATATTCCTTGCAGAAGAATATTTTTATCCCATATTTCAAGGATAAAGTTTCCTAATCCTCATCCAATGTTCGACAAATTTGTCCTATCTTTGAGTCACTAACTGTGTGTTCTGGATGGAAAATTGAGGAAATTTGTCATGCCCTGGATCGGGGGGCGATTCACCATATACTGCTTTCGATGATCGACTCGACTCAATCCTAAATAAGGAAGGGACCATGGCACAGAAATGGCCTCACCACAGCCTTACCGGACGGTGGACTTTATTGGTGTGCGAGCGCACCGAGCACCGCATGTATCTACCACTCCGATTTTTGAACGAAACAGGTCAGTTAAATAGGCCGAAATGCATCCGGAAAGAGCATTACTAACTTGGACACGCTCAAATACAAAGTTGGACCTCTCCTTTACTATTATTCTTTGCTATTACATCTTAATTTTCAACCTCTTACTCCTAGCAGCCGCGAGAGAACCACTGACCAGCACAACCCTCGATTGAACGACCCAATCAGCCGCTCAATTGCCCAATTCCCCCTTCAATCATAACGCAATGAAGAAACTACACCAATCACCGTCGCCGTCACGGTAACAGATCTCGACGTCGAATCTCGCTCTGTCCTACTCGATAGCGGCTAGGTTCCTCAGGTCTGGGCAATCCCAAAATAGGTATATACGCGCCTCACAGCTACTCGCCTGCTTACTATTGCAATCTTGCAAAGGCACCGAACTCACCGGCAACTTTACAATGCTCCTAACTTACTTCTCACAGTGAGTCAAATACACTATCTCTCCTGTATATACGCCGACGAACATTCCATCCTCTGGTCGTAATGCAAGTGCGGGTCACTTCACTGATTGGGTATAACAATCTTATCGTGGTTTCCAAACAATTGGCTTTTTTGGTCCTGCGCCACAACAGGAAAAACTAGTGGTGGAATCCACGAGAGCAATTTATCCTGATCATACTGTCAATAGGCTGCTCCTACTGGGAAGAGCGCCACAAGCGTGCCCACGCTACCTTTGGGTATATGCTTAATGGATGGAGGCACACCAGAACTCCCACGTCTTCGAATTCGCGATTCGCTGTCCCATACCCAACTCGAACGATCATTAGTTCACTTGTAGATAATGTAGTCTGATCACCTACATATCAGACAGTTCTGCCACTTATTGTGGTCCAAGAATATATCCGTGAAACGCCTGAGAGATGGTGGCCGCCTACGATAGTGAAATATTCAACCGTCGCCCTCCTAGTGACCTGAAAAGAAAGAAACCTACCTCAGAGACCGTGACACGGGCTCACGGCCGCCGGGGTAATACCTACTAGGTTGGCACATTATCGGACTCATCTTCGGTTTCAGTCAGCCAGTGAGATTTGGTTGACTTGGCTTCTAACTGTGTGTGCTATTCGCGGGAGAACGATCTCACCCAGTACACATGGGAGAGCTCTGGCTTCCAATATAGAGTTCCTCGCAAATTATACCCAAACATCTGCTGCTGCATAATGCTCAAACATTCCAACAGCTAGCACTTAGTAAATGACAATATCTAACCATTCTTTATCTATTTTCCGAGTTCCTTGTTGCCAAGCGCAAGCCAGTCGAACTGATTAACCTATGCCGCTGTTTTGCAAGGCCGCGGACTAGGGGCGGAAATCTTCGTCGCGATGAATTTTCGATCCGAGACCTCCCGAGTGAGCCTCTGCTCGAGAGGGTGCTCAGGAAGATTGAAGATAGCATCATGATCGCGGCCTCGCTTTCTCCCTACAGCAACTGGTCTTCTTAGTTCTTGTCCAAACGCTTCAGATATATTCCGTGAATGCACTCTGGAGAACAGAGCTCGAGCTAATGTGTATTAGCGATGATAGGATCGGTATACTCACAGGACGAGAACGTGCTGCTTGACTACCAGCGCCGCTACTAGTATCCTAGTCAGTCAATGAAGTATGCTAAGAAAGAAGCACGAGAGCGAGGTTACGCTTAAAAGGTCATCCCTCAGGAGACGATGCACCGTGGTCTTCGGCCGTCATACATTTTTGGGGTTGGAGTACATCTTGGTCTTTCTAGCACCTTACGAAATAACAAGACCAAGCTTATCCCAATATAAATGCTTTTGATTTTAAATCCAGATACCTTTTCTAATCTGTAACCCGAATGCGCTGACTGATCACCGCGGATAATTGGGCGACCGAATGAGATCAAGTTCAATCTTGGTCTATTCGGTCCTTGTGTATAGGTCGAATCCTTCAGAGGGCGGCGCCGGCGGTATCTGAAGTGTGGAACCACACCCGCTTGATATTTGGTCTCGGTCTTCGGCTATTTGGAAAGGATTTTAAACGGTTCGCGGGTAATAACCCCAAATCTTCGGCTTATAGCTGTTGGAACTTAGGGGTAGGTGTGTGCTAGGAACTGGAACAACAAGACGCCCGAATTTGACCATCTGGGTGTTCACGTCTCAAATTCTAGGGACTATTGATTTGTCTCACAGTATAAGTCGAGTTCATCTCAAGCCCTCGTAACAGCACTGATCAGTTGGGACTTCGTGACTCCATATACACACCTCAGCCTCGGTAGACCTATAAAACTTTAAGCTTTGACTCTGAGGCCTTCGTGCTCCGCTAGAAAACCGTGCCCTACATGGCATAATTGATCATACAGCTCAGGATGAGTCGTGCGACTACTACATGTGGACAACGCTTATTTTGATTGTCTAGTGAGGGAAGTGAAACGAGGCCCGTGTCACAAAATGAGACCCACGAGCCGTGGAGCAGAGGCAAACCCTGCTAATTAATTGTATACTTTAAGTTTTCTAATACGAAGGAGGTCTATGTTTCCTGGAGGCTTATACAGGGATTATAATAATGGACTAGATGATCAACAAGTGTGATGTCATGTCGTAATTCACCACGCGGTCGGGTCTTCGAGGTGGTAAGTGAACATCAAAGAACGACCCAGGCAGCCTTCTATCGAATTCTATCAATCACATGCAGCTGCCAGTAAAGTACTATTGTAAGGGGCAACCTCCATAGTGGATTTCGATGGCGCAATTCTACTAACTTCTGGTTCGCCGAGGGATGGTAAGTTCGGGACTGATCCCCTCATGATCGAGACCACGCTCGCCTATACCTACCCAAAAACCGAAGGCTAAAAGAAAAACAAGGTTGAAAAATGACGCTGCTCAATCTGGGAGTCAGGGATGAATTTTTGAATTGACAGGACGGAGATGTTAGAGCCACGTTTCGTCTTACTTAGTTTGACATTTAATGAAGTGTCCAAATACACGAGCCCAAAGGGAAAGACCGCCTTGATGGAAAGAAATTCCTGTCGACAGGCCTCCGGCACGACAAAGACCGATGATTGCCTGAAGTTCGAGCCTCGAAATGAACGGTTATTTATCGTAAACCATGAGGAAGATTACATACAAGCCCTGAGCGGGTCGGTCGGTATGTGACCGGCATCCGGAGAGGGCCGAAACTCCGCTCGGCGGTACGGAAAAGATTGAATGAGCACGTCTGATCTGATTTCACCTTTCATTTCTCTCTCCCTCCCCAGTTTTTCTCTTCGTAAAGATGTCTTCCAACGTCCCTATTTCAGGCCAAGGCATAACAGCACCCACACCACAAAACACCCCGCTCAACCAGGCACCCATCGCACAAGGTCTTTCAAGACCAACTGTTCCAGACATCGCAGAAGATAACGAACAAGAAGATGGTGAGAATATTGCACCAGATCTCTCCAGGACCCATGCACATCTGCTTGGCTTGGTTCAAGGAAGGCTTGCGGGACTAATCGGAAAGAGCTCAAACTACATCGAGAGTCTTCCTCTCGAGGTGAAGCTCAGCATTGAAGCGCTCAAGGGCATTCAAGTCAAGCAGGACGAGCTCCAAGCTAAGCTCAAACGCGAAATTACAGAATTAGAGAAAAAGGTGCGCTATCATTTAATCGCGAGAATACTATCGCATTAATTTGCATCATGCAGTATCTTGAACTCACCAAACCACTATACGAGCGCAGAAACGCGATCATCAGTGGCAAAGAGGCGCCCACTACGGAAGAAATCGATGCTGGTACAGAATATTCCTTGAAGGACGACGCAACATATACCCCGCTTTCGAAGGATACACCCCCATCCGCCACTGCGATTCCCGAGTTTTGGCTCACCGCCTTGCGGAATCACATTGGCCTCGCTGAATTGATAACCGATCGCGATGAAAGCGCCCTGAAATATCTCATCGACATCAAATATGAGTATCTCAACGACGCCCCCGATAGCGAACACGGTGGAAAGCCCGGGTTTAAACTTATATTCACATTTTCCTCCAACGAGTTCTTTGAGAACGAAACTCTCACAAAAACGTACCTCTATCAGCAGGAGGTTGGTTATAGTGGCGACTTCATTTATGATCGCGCCATCGGCACGGAGATCAAATGGAAAGAGGACAAGGATCTTACGAAGGAATTCGAGATAAAAAAGCAACGTAACAAAAGTACGTTTTACGTTCCCGATTCGCGAACCGGATTTGCACAACTGACGGCCTGCGCTAGACACAAACCGCACCCGTCTAGTCCGTAAAGCGCGCCCAACGGAGTCATTTTTCAACTTCTTCACCCCCCCTACCCCTCTATCCGAGGAGATTCTCGAAGATCTCGACGAAGAAGAGGCCGATGAAGCCGAGGAGAAACTCGAGCTTGATTACCAGCTTGGAGAGGATTTCAAAGACAAGATTATCCCGCGTGTCGTTGATTACTTTACTGGCAAGGCCCTGGAGATGGAAATGATGGACGGTGATGACGAATATGAGGATATTGACGATGAAGATGACGAGGATGACGAGGATGATGATGATGATGATGACGTACGTTCCAAACGCCTTAGATTCTTGGAAGGGTTGCTCAAAATTGCTCCTAGAACTCGGATGAAGAACCCGCTCGCCGACGAGGTCCTCCCAAAGGGCGCGCTAATGCAGTAAATCCAGAGGAGTGCAAACAACAGTGATCCAACAGTGATCCCCCTGTTGCGTCTTTTTGGGTCCTCGGAGTGTGGCTTGATCCTATTTCCTCTTTACGGTCGATTCATTTTGTGTCTCTTGCCAACATTAACGCACTTATCATTGTTTAATCCCCATCCCTCCACCTTGATACTACGACCCTCTATCTCTGCCCGCTCTCCCGACCAATGTATCCTCCCTCCCCCATCACCTCTTGCTGACTCGTTTCGGGTCAATTCAAGCGATACAAACTTCGTCTATGGTGAATCGCCGTTACACCGAAACTATCATTTGTCCACAACCGAGAGCATAAATGGTTAATGATTTCTTACCCCATTTTCTCAACGTACTTACCAGAGTAATGATCTACATTGCACTGTTATATAACCCAGAAATGTCACTGTCAGCTGATAAGACTAGGACTCGAATAAAAGTCAAGACGATAAAGCCAATTTGTTAGGACCGATATAGTAAACGAGCTTCCTCATGGGGAAGAGAAGTCAACTGAATGAAGTCTTGCAGTCAGTTTATCATATCCCCTATTCTTTCCCGACAACCGCGGGAACCCACAGCTACAGTCAGCCAGAAATCCGGCAGTGGGATACCACTACTGCTGTAGTGATGCTTACTCCTCATTTTCCTCAGGGAAACCCTTTTTCATGAGCACACTATCACTTGAGATCTTCGTTAAGTATTCGGACTCGGTTGTGATTCCTTGGGTGTTCATTTCCGAAAATGCTGGTGCACAATTGAATACACGTTGCACCCACAAGGTCCTACTAACACGACCGACTTTCATTCTTCCATTGGGTCCAGATCCAACCCACCCAGCTAGAAGTACTTCATTAATTTTGTAATTCATGCTATAGTCATGCGCTGGCAAATCTATCGTTTGCAAGTGATCCAAACCAAACGACACGCTTACGTTTTTGCTCCGGTTATTCTTGTTATCTCTCTCGCCATGGAGTGCACGCTACTATACTATGAGCGGATGATCCGCAGTATACAGGTTCGACGTATCTGCCAAATTCTTGGTCCCAAAAGCCGCCCAGAGCCTGTTTCGTTATGTACAATTCTGAGATCCAGTGGTGTACTTTTCTAGTTGCCCATAAAGCTATAAAGACGACCGGGTAACCACCCATGGGGTCTGAGCCAACATCTACTCAAGATGGGTGGTGGGGGGAGGAAAGCTGAGACAGCTCCAAGAGAACCCACCTGCTGATTATTTGTCCGGGTGACCCACAGCCATTTAGAAGGGTGACGCACTCCCGAAAGTCACAACCTCGTCGAAACCTCATGATCGCAATGTTGCCGAAAACGTGCTTGCGCAGGATTGCTACCAATGGATACGCCAGCGTCTGAATATTGGAGTTGATCGATGGCTATGTACCTCATTTCCCCCAGGCCTGTGTCTTCGGAGGGCCGGGTTATACCCCTCGTCGGTATGGAACACGGGGTGACTAGTATTGACGAGGGCAAAGAGCTCTACGGAATCAGTACCCTGTATGTGTGAATTGTAGTTTAGAGCGTCATGGAATATGTACCCTGTCCTGTCGTGGATGTGATGTACAGAGCGAACTAGTAAGAATGTCTGGAAACGTTTGTAGACGTTGACGGCAGTGACGAAAGTCTTGGGGTGGAACCGTTATCATGGATCCCGGTGCTGGTTCACAACTCGAGTTGGATCGAGTTCGTGTCACAGCCATATGATCGAGTAGTTGATGCGCCTAGAGTTCTTCTCAGGCACCAACTGTCGTACTGGGCTGTCAGTTGAATGATGAATTATAACTTAACCAGCCGTCGAGCGTCCCATACCCGCTCACACACAATTACTCATGTCGAAGCTTCAGAAAGGCCCAGCAAAGTGGTCTGTAGCTCTTGAAGTTTGCTATGACATAAAGAATCATGTTTTCTTATTGTTACATGTTACATATACACTGGAGTTTCCCTATGACGTGTCCAAAGTCCTGAGCAAGTTGCCGATAGGTGAGGTGATTCAGTTGGACTCGGTTGCCGGAATGGGCACCTCAGCCTGAGGAGTGAGACGGACAGCATGACGCCTGATGGAAGAATCGAAGTCGCGGGTCGCGGAATGGGCAGTGACACGGTTATCCTGAGGGGAAAGAGCGGAATTTAGTTATGTCATTACGACCAGTATCCAACACGACCAGCCAAAGGTGAAATGATCGATAAGGATGATTAGAATCAAAAGAGTACGAAAAGAAGCACCAGGGCTGCGACGGAGCAAGAAATGTAACAAAGGGGATTATAGTGATGTGGTGACTTACCCAGATAACAACGGTCCCAGGTTCATAAGTCGCACGGATTTGGAAATCAGCACCCTTGGCAATGTGATCAAAGAGGAACTGAAGAAGGAAGTCGGATTCCTCCTTCTTGAAGCCAACGATATGGCGGGTGAAGCCCTGGTTCACATACAGAGCCTTCTCGCCAGTCGCAGGGTGGACACGAACAAGCGGGTGCTGGGTGTAGCGATGTCAACACGTTGAGTTGATGAAATCATACATGCAACCACAAACCTCAGTCTCAATCGGCTCCCTTCGCACGGGTCCGCCGCGTTGTCTGGAATACTCAGCTTGCGCGACGGCGGAATGAACAGCCCGGAGACCCTCAAGGCGCTTCTTGAACTCGGGGGAAAGGCGGTTGTACGCCTCAACCTGGGATAGGAACAGGGTGTCACCGCCGGTTTGGGGCTAGAAGTTATATAAATGTTCGGATCAGTCCATTGGCGACATACACAGGTCGCATATACAACGCACTTGATCGAGGATGAAGAAGAAGGTCGTGCCAGGAGGCTGCTTCTCATACGAAACGTCGGAGTGCCAGCTGGTTAGATTAATCCTGTCACCGCCAACATATTCCCTGAACCTGTCCTTGTCAGCGTCGCGGTAAACTGGAAATTAAGGGTTGGTCAGAAAACTGCGTTATGACGCAGTAGGTGGATGGAACATACCGACGTGGAATTCGGGGTAACCCTTAACGTTAGGAGAAGTGGGGTGCCTCTGGATGGGACCGAAGTGTCTGGTACACGAGGTGAACTGGGTTAAATGAACGAATGGGGAATGAAACAAGGTGCTCACCTGGCAATCTCAATCTGGCGGTCGGGCCCGAGGTCCTTAAAGTCTTGGTCACGGAAGAACAAGACCTTCCTCTCGGCGGTAAGGAGAGCGAGTTCGTCAAGACCTTCCTTAGAGAGCTGCGAAAGCTGGACTCCTCTAATCTCGGATCCGATGTAAGGACTGATGTTGTGGACTTTGACATTCTCGTTCAAAAGGTTGGGTTTGGCAGGGTTGGCGCGGGTACCAGGATCAGTGAAGTCTGTAATTCACGCGGATTAGTTCTGGGGGTTCTCACTGTTAAATAACAGGGCCTGCTTACCAAAGACTTCCGTGGGAGTGAATTTCTCGTTAACATCGAAATAAGGATAGTAGAAAGGATAGGATGGGCCCTATTGCAGTCAGCATCAGATATAATTAACGAATGACAGAAGACATACAGCATCTGCGCTGTTCTGAACGTTGAGCTTCTTCACCTCAGCGGTGACGTTCTCGACGATGTCGGTTGGTTTCTCAGCGATTGAAGGAGCCATTGATGTTTGCTGTGAGTAGGTTTAGATCCCGGGGAATAGTCTGGAAAAGCGTTTGCTGCTTTATACGGCGCATCATCAAGACTGAGCAATCGTAATGCAATCCAGACAGACGACGACGCCATCTCGGTCTCCTTTCCTGGAAGGTACATTGTAAAGGTGGTGTATATGGAAGCACTTCCGTGGTGTGCGAACTTTCGTATGATGTCGTTCAGCACCTGAAGCTTTGAGTGATTTATATGATGTGCTTTGCCTCGTTAATGACGCAACAGAGTGATAAAGGCCGGCTGTGGATCCGTAATTGCTCTGACAGGGTGTACACCCATCTGGATATCAATAAGGCGTCCAAAGGTGCATATCAGTCAGTGAACTTGCGTGATATCGTCAACAACTTACAGGGTTGTGCAAGGCGACACAGAATTAACGCAAAGAGTCGCGACTCTGCAAGGTTGATTAAATGATCACGTGCATATCAAGTAAGAATCCATTATATCGAACAAATTTGGGCATTAAGCTTATAATCAAACCAGAGGAATCATCCAGAAAAAAAGACAAATTAAAAGGGAAATATCACATTTTAGGATGTTGTACATCGGGCTTAAAATCAAACAAGAAGAATAATCCAGAAAAAAGATAAATTACAAGGAGATAATACATTTTGGGGTGAGAAATACATTAAAGTAGATATACAGGTAGAGGCTAGAGAATCAGAGGACAGATCGAGAGTTATGTCAATGTATTTACAAAGCAAACACCCAAAGAACAGCTCCCAAGGCGGTCACGGCAAGGGGCGAACCAGCCAGCTTCGGCGAGTCGTTCGCGCGACGCATGCGCATGAGAGTTGGCGTAGAGCTTTCTGACGTAGAAGTCTCTGTGGAGGAGGAGGATGTCTCAGTCCCGGTAGATGATGTCTCGGTGCCAGCAGATGACAATGTCTCGGTACCAGTGGATGATGTCTCGGTGCCGGTGGATGACGGTGTGGAAGAAGCGGCCACACCGAATGAAGTGGTAGCAAAACCACCACCAATGGGAAGAGTGTCGGTCGAAGTCATTTCAGCACCGGCTGAGGCAGATTCGAAACTAAGCAAGGATCAGATTTAGGTAAAGACTAGGAATAGGTAAAAACTCACGCAGCACTGGCCTGTGCGGGATTGCTGTCTGTCTCGACGAGAACATTGCTGATGATGTGGTAGACACCGTTCTCTAGTAGGATGTTGGGACGAGTGATCTGGGCGCTGCTCCCGTTCTGGTTCTGCAGGAAGAGACCAGAAGTGTTGGAGGAAACAGACAATGTCTCGCCGGAAGCTGTGGTGTAATTGGCGGGGAAACCGGAAGCAGTGGCATTCTCGAAGTCGGGCGAGTACTGAGTGGTACCGTTGAGGATCTGATAGACGTGATGTCAGCCTGACACGGCTTGTTGTGACGGATGGGTACACTTACATGGTTTCCGAGAAGAGCCATCAGAGCGGTCTGGTTACTCTGGAATTCACTGAGCTGGGCTGTCTCGAATGCCGTGTTGTCGGGAACAAATAGCGTGAATCCGCGTGTATTGTTCAAAAAGTCGAGGGCGGTAACATTGGTCCCGTTAGAACCGACCTCAATGACTTGCTCGGTGAAGTTGAGGAACGAGGTGGCATTCGTTGTATTGAGGGAAGTCGCCAAATTACCAGGGGGTATGATAACGCCATTAATCGAGTTGAGGAACAGATTCTCATATGTAGACCCATTGTACACCGTGATGTCACTGATAAAGGCACCGTGTTAGTTCTCTAGAGGTAGCAATCAACAGAGCAGAAACGTACTTCTGGTTAAGCAGGGTGATATTCCCGTCGGTACCAAGTCTTGACCACGCGAGGACTTGCGATTTGTTACCCTCGAGTTGAACGAACTCAGACGAGTTCAACAGGGAACGACCAATCGTCGAGTTGGGGTAAATGCCACCGAGAAGACCAGGAGCCGATGGGCCGGATCCACCAGATCCAGTACCATTATCCTGTCGCCTATACCATGCAAGAGCATGGAGTGTGGCAGCGGCAGGAAGCACAGTCGAAGAACCTCCGCCGGAAGTAGATGAAGCTTCGGTGGATGAAGCTTCGGTAGATGAAGCGCTTTCAGCAGAGAATGACGATGATGACTGGGGTGCAGGAACTGGGCCGCCGGGAATGACGGAGGGAACAGAGGTGTTGCGGAAGTCGCCATAGACGAAGTGGTACGACAAAAAATCTGATACGAGCGTATCATTGCTGGAAACGTTGCTCGGTAGATTTGATACTGAGGGGTGATGTGAGCTCAGAACGAGTCAAAGACAAAGCAGGGAAAGGCACTCACGAGCCGCATTATCAGGCACGAAGACGGTGTAACTGCCGTTTTGCAACTGCGACAGCCATGGAGCGGTGCCAGAACTGTTGACCCTGGTGAGCAGGTTCGCGGCCTCTGTGTGACCGATGTTGTTCAGCTGTTCAATAAGACCCTGCACATAGCCAGACCCAGAATCTTGAGCAAGGACGATGGGAAGGATCGCAGAGAGTACAGAAAGTGTGAGTGAAGTGAACATCTTGGAAGTGGTGAACGCTGCTGTCGATTTCAGGAGAATGGGGACTCCTTATATACGAAGAATTCCTCTCCAAGTTCCGAGCGGTCAAGGCTCCAAGTGCTTGGTGTCTTCTCCTCTCCATTAGGGAGAACTACGGTGTATGTCGCCTATTGTGAATCAGGGTAAGCGCAATGAGACAAAGATTAGGGTTATGTTTGAACACATACGGTGGCTGCGATCACAAATCCCTGACGTAGTTGAGAGTGTTCCAGGTTGCCTGTCAAAAATAGACATGTTTTCTCCTAATGTAGCGATAACTACAAGGCCATCCTGCGAAAATAAAATCCCCTTTCACCGCCGGGTAATATCACTGGTGGAGCAATAATGGCTTGGGAGAAGTGGTGAGACATAATGCCGATGATAAATCATCGTTCACCAAGCCAGTAGTAGCCCTCAAGGTGTCGTTTACAAAGACTCGCAAAGCTGAGTGATATGGCTTTTGGCCCCAGAGTTTACCGGCCTCCTATAGCCGCAGCAGCACAAGCATCAGCCAGGGGGTAAATCAAATACCCGTATCATGGGTAGAGGAGACATCATTAAATCAGATTCTGAGAACATAGCGTTGAGAAGATGAAATAAAACGACCGAACAAACTGGTCTGTAGGGCGCCTAAACTCGCAGTCAAGCGCTTGCAGGGTTCGGCTGACATAATCAGGCGGTTGACTTGAAGGGTCCAGTGACGAAAACTTTTGTTTCTCAACGCGCAACACCTCAGCACCCATACTCTACAATGGCTCGCCGCTCTACCCCTTCAGCACAACCTTCATACCTACCACACCCTCTAAATGCTCCAAGGCGGACGTTGAACGACCCTAACGAATCCAGCTTCTCGAGGTCAGCTCACCATCATACAGTCGCGACTCCAACTTATGTCTTGACAGGTTTCTCAACAATGAAATCTGGGCACCTGAAAAGCTACCCGGAAATATCAACATTCTCACAGGTGTAACTCTTTTCCTCGGCGGAATTGCTGCAGTCCGTACCTGGGGCGAACTGATGATTCCAGCATGAACTCGCTAGGGCTATGAGCATCATCGTAAGTCCTTTTCTTCTGCAAGTCATCCAAAAGCTGACAATAAACCATAGCCAATTAACATTATTCGAAATATCTGGCGCCCCCTCCTACGCCAAGGCTCGAAGTGTTGAGCCAACATAGACTCTAACCACTATACAACTTTTTCCCATTTTTGCACAAGTATATTACTCCCATGCCTCATGCATATCAAATACCAACTCTGTCTTTGCCTCACCCTTTTACACCGTTGCCTTGAAGACACAGTCAAGAGAAACTTCAGCTTAATAATGATTCGAAACCGTCTGCTGATATTCCGCCTTAGCGACATTACAATCTCATGATCCTCCTCCGGTTCGAACCTTCGAATTAAGCGGGTTGTAAACGCGGAATTTCCAGCACCCAATGCAGAGTTGCTATCTAGATCCTGGGATTTTGGTGTCATTTCGAACTGCTCACCCCGCTCGTCCTGTGCCCATGGCGATTATGCGGCCTCCTAAAGTGTATCGTCACATCACGGAGCCTCCTGTCAAGAGGTTATCATATAGGGGTCGTTTCTACTTGGTTTCGCGCTACGCAAGATTTCATGCCACGTACGATGCCACCTCACCACTACCAAGATCTTGGAGTGCCGATGCAAAAGATTGAGGTGTCCCCCAAATGGGACTGCTCACCCAGCGTCCCCGAGGAAAAAGCAGTCGGAATTTTGGTGTCGAGGTGTCGAACAACTTGTCCCCCTCCTCACATGCCCGTAAAATCATCTGCAGTCCCTCTCACCACCGCCAGGATTCTTTTCTCTCGCTCCCATCGCCTGCTGTGTGGCGATCTGTTCCACGGTTGCTTGTCACAGCTACCGAATCAGAGTTAGATCTGTGGTGTCCGCTGTCCCCGTGCCCGTGTTTCACCGTGGCGCCGAGGTCTGGACCGCAACGAACACCCTAATACTAAACGTACATGGGAGCATCATCGTAGAGTGGCTCATATAAACTCATACTACCTGTAAACAAATGATTCACCAGATCTCAAATGAACAACAGAGCTCACATCCTAGGCGGCGGTCACTTGATGACAGTCAAACCACTCTTCTCACCGGTCCGATTAAAGCGCCCCGATAACTACCCACAATCTGGCACTTCTTTTTGTAGTAACAAATGGTTAGTTGGAAACTCTTCGGAGGCAGCACGTCTATGAGAACCTATAGTTGAAGCACGCAAAACACTCTCAAGCGTAATCTCGGACAGACAGTGGATGGGTTCGAATCTGACACGGACGATTGGGGTAAAGAGTCCGTGGGTCATTTTGGTATCATCAGCTTGGCTCTTGGCTCTTGCACATTTCGGTGAACTTTAAAATCGTGAAAAACCCACCTTTTATGGGTTCTGGGGCTCAAAACCCATATGGAGTTTTTTTCCCTTTGAGTTAGAATGGCCAGTAACAAGAAGGAATCTGACAAGGTAGCTACGGGTCGCCTTGCGACACCGCTTGCCTTGCACAATAAGACAATCGTGAGCCCGTCAGGGACGAAAGCTGCCTCACAAGCTCTCACAAGTGGGTATTCCGTCCCTCCCGGGATTGAATTTTGAGTTAGCGCTGGAAGACCGGAGTATTGAACAGGAAAGCCCATTGTTCTGTCGTTATCTTGACAATCAGATTCCACGCCTCTCCGCACTTTTTCTCATCATGGGATATCTCACCCGCAGTTCGTGTGCTCCTGACTTGACTGGCAACAGGTTCCTAATATTTTAGTCGTGTTTTTATCCTTTCTTTGAGGTTCTAATTGGCGATCATCGGTGAGTTGTCTGATGTTTGGCGCTCCGATCCAAGGGTCATCTTCGATTTCTATTGCAGCCCTTCGGCCCTTTAGCCGAAATTGATATTTAAAAATCTATTAAACAGTAGTGAAGTGAATACATGCCGAATCGTTGATTATAATCCCCAATACAATGCGATCGCCAATCCGCCGGCTTCTCGTGCAGTGCTTATTTCGAGCAATTCAGTTGGTTAGTTCCGTGAGAGGGACCCACAAGTATAGACACATTCACAGAACCCTTAGAGGCGCTTCCTTTGATTTCACAAGGACTCTTGCACACTTTAGGGCCAATCATGAGTCGTGGAAGGATTAACCTTATCCTATCCATTACCCCAGCCTCCTGTTTCTCCGAGTCCCCGAGCCTACCGGGGCCACTCACCGGGGCCGGGATACTATTACTCTCAGAAATGAAGGTCAGTGCTGACTTATGGTCAGGACTCCCACAACAACGTGGTACTGATCGGAAAACGTTGTCCAGGAGCTGCCAAAGCCCCAGTCCGGCTGTAAGTTCTCGTGCGATAACGTCCACGTTGTCGGAGGGAAGGTATACAGCGGAAGTTCATATTTAGATGAACGTCAGTTGTGATGTGATCATCGAGCAAGGGTAAGAATAGTAGATGAAGGCATGATCACCGTAATAGCATGTGGATTGCCAGGCTCTTACTCTTATCCACGGTTGTAAAGATCAAAAATCCATCACTCGCTATTATAAACCAAGATGTTGATCTACAAATCAATCTCAAAGTCTGGGCGGGCGTGATATCTCAGTCAATCGAAGCATGCCAAGATTCCTATGGTGTCCAGTGACCATGGAAATACGTGCTTGCCCGAGCGAAGCACCGAGCACGCTATGCGACCGTAGGCATTATAAATATGTCCATGGCGAAGACGACGGGAGTAGTCTCAGCGGTTAAATGGATTTACATGTGTTTGCTCTAGAATAACCCTGCCAAGCATCCTCGGTCGAGAGGTTAAGGAAGAATTCAGTGTCTCATGACGACCTCTAGCTTCTGGGCTCACAATGGGCACTCTGGAACTGATGTTCGACATAGATATCCCCAGAATATCACCGGAACTTCGTCAAGAAAAACCGGGTTACGAACTCGATTGTATTTGAGACAATCAACCAAACCATTCGACAGTGATATCTCCGGGAGTGTAATCCGAGGTGACCCCATGCGAACCCGTACAGGAAACCCTAACATATCATCCACACGGTATTCACAGTATTTAGAAAAGAGCCCCTGTAACTCCTCCCAACACTCCGCTCAAGGTCTCCAGAACGGATGGAGATGAACAATCAAGTAAGAATTCCAATGGATTCCAACTTCACATTTTCGCCTTTATCATACTTTGAACACTAGCAGGATCAAGAAGGGCCTGGGGATAAGGAAGGAATTGAGCACGCAGGTGCTCAGTTCCGCCATCGACAGGGAGGATCTGGCCCGTGATATAGGCGGCGGCGTCACTGAAGAGGAAGATCGTCGCGTTGGCGATATCCTTTACGTCGCCCAGACGGCCAGCGGGGTGTGCTTGTTGAGTCCAGCTCCCAGAGTCACCTCTAAGCGATAGTCGATCCACACCTTCCGTTCCACCAATAGGACCCGGAGCAATCACGTTCGAGCGGACTCCATGGGGTCCTTCTTCCACAGCCAGGACGGCGGAGAGTGCATCAATACCAGCCTTTGCGGCTGATACATGGACCTGGTAGGGCGTGCCTACGTGGCAAGGTATGTGCTGGCCCAGGGTTACCGAAAGAAGATCCGACGTACCTCTGTAGTGTAGTGTTGCGCTGACATGGATATAAGAACCCTTCGAAGCACGAACATGCGGAAGAGTGGCCTTCATGGTGTTATATGTGCCAATCTGAGGCATCGGGTGTATCAGTGATGCGTGTTAGCATGTGGACCAAATGATGAAACCTCACCGTGTCGATCTCCACAACCGTACGGAAAGCATTCTCTGAAACTCCGGAGATAGGTGCGAGGAAGTTCCCAGCAGCGCCTGAAAGTGACAGGGGAATTAATGAAAAATCAGGGCGGAAAAAAGAAATCTACTTGCCACAAATGACAAAATCAATTCTACCAAACTGTTCTATCGTCTTTTCGACAGCCGCTTTCAATGCCTGAGGTTGTCTGACGTCAGCTTGAGCGGGAATGCAAGTGCGCCCTGTGGCTTCGGACAATTCCTTTGCAGTCTGGGTCAAGCGGTCAAGTCTATGTTCGGAAGTGGGGGAGTCAAATGATCATGCTTTTGGCCACGATAGTACCTAAACCGTCAAGAAGCTTACTTTCGCCCAACAATAACTGAATCAGCTCCATGTCGCATCTGGGGGTACAATAATGTGATTATTAACGCCACATCACGCTTCGGGAAAACATACCATAGCTTCAGTCATAGCACGACAGATCCCCGAGCCACCCCCAGTACAAAACAACACCTTACCTCTGAACAAGTCTGCTTTGAACACGGACGTTGAGTCGACTACAGGCTGGATATAAGCGGACGGTGCCATCGTTGCTTGGGGCGTTTGTGTGAGATGTTGGTCAAGGACTTAAATCAAAAACTACCGCCGAGAGGACCTGATATGACCGGCATTCGGCGTTTGATTTACCGACGTGATGATGGCTGGAAACAAATGCAATTCCTGCCATCACTGTCTGGTTTAGCTCGATTTTGTTTCAAATATGTACGCCTAGTGAGGTATATAACATTAGCGGTTGACTGTCGCTAGACATTCAATGAGTGGCCGCTGAGGGCCCTATGCCATAATCCTATAGCTACAGAATGTTCTGTACGATATGCCTGGGCGCTACACATACCAGTCAGTTATCAAGTACGTGAGGGATTCATGGCATGTTGATCAACATTTACTCTTACTGGATATAACTTAAGTACTGGATCATCGAAGATCGCATTGTATAAGTATCTAATCATATATATCTGTATTCGTCTGGATGGCTGATCATATTTTTGAATGCGCAGTGATTGGCTGCACACGGCTTCATCAACACTTTTATACTTTGTGTATAAGGCGACTTGACTAATCTCAACGCTTTCAGATATGTATATATTGGGAATCCATCTGGCCCTCAGAAACATTAAATACCGAATTTCAAATCGCATCAAACCGCCGGCATCATAATCGGAGCAGAAATCGAATTCACTCCTTCTAATTCACATTCAATTGGTCCCTACTCGAGCCCCTCGATTCGGTACAATGTAATTCAGTCAGGACGGAGATCAATATTGGGGTAAAAAGGAAATGCTATATAGACCATGTGGTACTCAGGATGTGTACTGGAAGCTAAAAGTGATATAGATACGTGAAAGGACAAGTCCAACAAACATTGACCCGGGGAATGGAACATATGATACACGGGGAAAGATAGCAGCAGTGAATCAAGCGAAAGCAAGGCGAAATTATACAGGGAATAGCATACCAAAGAATGACGGAAGATGACACAAGAGGTGCCATCAACTTTCCAGTACAAACCCCTGAAGGGCTCATTCCCTGGACCAGTATCCATGCGAGCCCGCTTCTGTGGGTTGCATGCCCGGATGGTTGAAGGAAGAGATGCCGGGAACAGATGTAACGTTTCTTGATATGCTAGATTGACGAGGGGGATAAGGTATGTCTCGACTACCTGGATAGCTGGAGGGGCTGATGGATGGTGAAGGGGCATACGGACGGCTGTCGTAATCCCGGCTGCCATGGGATGATGTTTCGTAATGGCTAGCGGGAGCGGGCGAAGGTGACGACGAGTACCCGGTTACCGTACTCTGGTTGGGCGTGAAAGGGGTAGTTAAGGCCTGGAATTGGTAGGACCCCGACGAGGTTGAGCCATTCGAAGTACTTGGAGGCCCCGACGACTGCCATGAGTTATGGGGAGATGATGAGGATGTATAAGAATCCACTTTGGAGGCCCCCATTGCAATTATGCGGTCGGGGTTACCACCTGCTGGGGGCCAGCCACATCCACGATCAATTTTGTGCTGTTGCCAGCTTTCGGTGGAGTTGAGGGGTTCATAGAGTGAGGAGGCAGATGTTGCAGTCTGGTAGGGATAATTGTATGAGTTGTGGTTCGCCTGTCCGAGGCGAGATGCTGCAATCTCCTGGGGTAGACGGTCCGGGGGCGGGGGATACGGGACACGAGTGTCGTGGGTGGAGGTTGGTCGGAAACCATCTGAGGGCATGCTATAGCGGGACGGCACAGGCCCATATCTGCCATGGCTATCGTATGTTTGTGACACGTCGTGCGACACACGAGAGTAATGCCCATTGGGATCGAGAGCTTCCTCATCCGTATGCGAGGATTCTCCGAGGTCGTGTCCACCCATATCGTCCAGCGAGTTGTCCAATTGGCGAAGACCACCTATGTCACCACGTCGATTCTTCTTCCGGGTGTTGTTGGGTCTACGTCGATAGACATAGTCGGGGTATTTCGAGTTGAAATTTTCCTTCAAGATCTTTGCTTGATCAAGATAAAATTGTTTTTCGGACTAGCGTTACATATGTTTAAGTGTGATATTTATCAATATCTTTGACTGTGCTCACCATTTGCATAGTGGTCCACTCTTTGCTCAACAGCTTGCTGATTTCGCCGGTGCGCATGGATTGATTCTCGGCTGATACTTGAGGCCGTCTTCGACGAGCAAATATCATAAACGCGTTCATGGGGCGTTTGGGTGTGCCGTCCGCGTTGAGGGTTTGGGAGGTCAGTGAGACGTCCTCTAATTGGGTGGCGATGAGCATGGAATATACCGAGTCGATGAGTGCGAACCTTCGATTTCTGTCTCTGTCTTGTGCATTACAGAACTTCCGTCATCCGACCCCGACAACGAATGTGCTCGTTCATCTGGCCGTTCTACACCAGAGGGCGGTAGCAGACCGTCTCCATTATCGTTAACGGCCGATCGCCCTGTCGAGGACGTATAGGTTGGGTCGTATTGGGTCATGGTAAGGAGTGAGTTGATGGCAAGAATAGAATTGAGGAGAGCCAAGTTATGAATGTCGATAGTTAAGGTAAGGGGAGAGCGAAGCGAGGACGCCTGTTAGTGGCATCCAGCTCGCGGGGTGATCGGCACGGCGTGAGTCTCAGATGGATCGGTATATGGTGACGGGCGGAACGAAACGCGGATACAACCAGAGTTTGTGGTCAGAACTGCCCTTGCTGTACCCCAAGAGTGCAACTACCCTCTTTGTATTTGCCAACTCTAGGAATCGAGATGTTGACGTATGATCCCCACTCCCTGGGAGTGGGTAAACAGCCCATACAACCCATTCGATCGACGATTCGGTTCGTAAGTCACCGCTTGGTCCATCTTCGCAAAGCCGGCTCACAAGGCACAGTCCAGCGGATTCCAGTCAAGTCGAAATCTCCTTCCGAAAAGAAGTACATGGCATACGTTACCGGAACTTGGGATTGCAGATTCGGCTAAAACCGAGCCTGAGCGCCCATTTACCCCAAAAGGATCGGAGCAGGAACCCCTCGTGATGTTTCAGCATAGCTGCTTTTTCCTGCTTCACAGCCATCGCCACCCGACAAATGCGACGCAGTCAAATGAGTGAAAATCATGTTAGCAATCCAAGTCGTACTTCTCCGGTTGTCCCGAAGGCGAGGAATTTATCGACACGAGATACGTCCTGGTCGAGAAAATTTCAGCCGATCGGATTTCTGGGTACGAGTTTCCTTACCTAGTGTTTGTTCAGGGTCAACATATCTCGATCTAGGTTCTTTCCTCAGATCTGAACAAGAATCTCTGCGTCGATTGTGAAGCCCTGACCCTGGTCCGTTCATCAGCGTAATGCACAGGACTTGCTTGCTGACACCTGTTCCATTACCATCCACAGTGTGATCTGAGGTTGGGGGAGCGCAATGATCAGGAGGACTTCACATTTGCACTATCAGCGGTGACCAGTCCCAAGAGGTTTAAACTTTGGAAAGGATTTCTAAGGGTAAAGGTCTGACGTGTGACAGGGTGCCACGGCTTCAATAGCGAACCGAGAGTTGGAGACACAAGGCTGTGCTGGATATTGCGGCTCCGAAAGAAGCGGGGTCGAGACCGAGGGCCCCGCATGTATAGCGCTTGGAGATCACAGGACCAACACTGTTCTTTTGCACAGTTAGTAGTATCGGTGGTGGAAAGTCCTCATGCATTGCGACTTGCGTGTTGTAGGTGTTCTTGTCAGTGAAAGCACAGCTGTAAGCCAATATTACTCACGTAAGTTAAACACCGAAATTCTATGCTGCCGTCCAAAAGCCTTACATCAGGGGTTAGGACCAGTTAATTTAATTGGATTCTGGTCAAATTCTCGACGCTAAAAACACGTTGGAGAAGGAGTGAATATATATAATGTCGTCACTCACTACCAAGGAATACGGGGAAGTTTTAGGATGTGGTGTTATGGGTGCCTCGCATGTATAATGGCCCCTACAAACACTACGTGTCCCTTTACTCATACACAGTGGTATGCAAATGAAGATGAAGATGATCCTAGTAAATCGAAAATCTCATATACTAGGCACGATGAGCTACAGCTCGCTAGCCTTTGCATGATAAGTAAGTACGAGGGGCAGGAGAAAGAGAACCTATATTTTCGTGGAAACTACACTGGACTCGCTTACTAATCCTGCACCACCCAACGAGATTGAGTGTTATTGAGGGGTTTGCAATGAATAGTTTCACCTTTCGCCAACCATGTAATCAGCCAACCCTCGCAAAAAACCCCCAGGTGAGGAAATGCATGGGATACTGACCTGATAGCTGGACCTCCATATAGGCACACGCGTCCCATTAGCACGCGCACTACGTAACCTCGTTGCACCCATGACATTTTTATCGGTGGTTGACTCTTGCAAGCTTGAGCCACTCTAATTCCCAACTAACGCGAAATACCGAGACATCCATTGAAAACTCACAGCGACAAATGGCGGAACTCGAGCGATGAAGTTGAGTGAGGGTCCGCGGACCGCAAGTAATGTACCTCTGGGGACTGGCGGAAAGAACCCCCATGTGCGCAAACGCATGCAATAACCGAAGATGAATGTACATGCAACATTGGGAGCGGCTGTTTGAAATGAGGAATGACCCAACCAAGAAGCGACTAGTGGATATGGTTGAACAGCCTAGAATGAGATGTCACGGCAGTGTGACGTGGCCGGCTCGGAGATGGGTCTAAGCATCATCAACGACATCGAAGATAAGGCGCATTACGACTTGAGAAAACCCACTTCCCTTCATTAATATGAAGGACACGCATACAGACGCAAGTGAGTTGAATCTGATCGTCGGTAAATCAACTCCACAATCAACCATCTTGTTATAGACTTCCCTCGGACTGCGGACCAGCGAGTATACCATCTTGGTTTACGACCTGGAGAAGTAGCCAACCGGATTGTACCCTATCCTCATTTGTTAGGTCTATGTACTGGGGGCTCATAACCGCTGACAGATAACCGTCGGAACGCCTTCCAGAGCTAGGTCGATTGCGAGTTTTCTTGACAAGAACCACCAGCCTTTTGAACTGTCCTCTGAACGGGGATTCTTGACCATCACTGGTCGGTACTCGAGTGTCCCGGTCTCCATTGTTAGCATCGGAATGGGAAGCCCAAATATGGATTTTTTCGTCCGTGAAATCCGTGAATGCCTTCGGGGGGACATGGTCGTTGTCAGGTCTGGACGACTTTAGTTTCTAGTCAAAAGAATTATAGTAATCAGTGTTATAGGCTTGGGTCCTGTGGTGCATTGATCGATGTACCTGTGGGTTCAGTTGTGGTGCCAAAAACGTGTGTTGCCGTCAACCGCAACGTTGACTTCGACTTTGCCCATCCGGAGAACAATAGGGGCGAGTCCGCTTATAGAATCAGCAAGCCGGTACGGTACACCCGCCCAGCAGCACACTAATAATAATGTACTCACCGAGATTTAGGTTTCGGCAGACCAAATCCTTCACGAGAAGGTGGGAATTCTCATACGAGCGCCGTTGATACAGAAATGACCAGCAGTTTCCTGACTCCGCAGCTCGTGAACGCCCTCCAATCCGCGAAGCCTGCTAAATGGGCCAGTTCCATACTTTCGGGAACAGTTAACGCATCAGCAGATAGGTCAGAATTATCTACGTGCCCAGCCTGATGCTGACAGAACGGTCCATGAAGCTTCTATTCTTCGCAGGGAAGGCAAACCTCATTTCCTGACCATAATTCCGATCTTATCGAACACCTACAAGCCTCCACAGCTGATCTGGCGACTTTAGAGGTCTGTCACATCCATCTTCTGACCGATGATTCTTCATGGTTCTCGTTAGATGGAAAGCTTCCATCTTTACCACCTCGCAGCCTGCTGGACCGGCCGTACAACTGCCCAAAGTGAGGGTGCCCCACCTCTTACTACGACAGCTGTCCAACCCGTAATGGTTGGGCCAACTTCCGCCACCCAACACTCGTACGCCAACTCATTGGTGTCGGAGAATTCCATCATAAGGGCTGCGGCGGTTCAAATGATATTTGCTTCTCGGCTATCCCAGGATTTCATCATGCCAGACCAGGTGGCCCAACTAGAGAACTGGACAGGAGAGGTAGGTAATCCTTCTTAACTTGTTCCACGGGGTTTGACCAGACGGGTGTATTTTCAAGGCTGTTTTGAAGGCGCTTACTGGGTTGGGGATAAATCATGAGGTGTGTAAATCTGGCGAGTTGCTTGGGAAGAAAGGGACAATTACTGACGCCGGTGCATGATTGTAGCGGTTAGATGACGAGCATGGCAGTGTCTGGGAAAGCCGATAGTCATCCTTTTGGGGTGATGGACTGCTGTTTATGTGTACAATTCAGTCCTTTCATTTGTAGGAACCGATAGTCACTCATGTACGGAATGGCCGGTTTTTTGAACCCTCAGGTGGGAAAAACTCCAAGTCCGGGATGGTCCCCAGACGCGCGGCCCAACTATTTACTTGCACGTGGGTCATGAAGACGTAGCAGGGCGACGAGAGTGAGGAAGCCCCCATCAATTCTTACATGCTGTAATGGCTCCGTTGAGGTGATCGAAAGACAAAAAATGTATTCAGAGAAGCTAGAAGGTCCGGTCCTTCTGGAAGGAGGCTAATTCTGGATCACGACCATATGACATCCAAGACGCCCAACGATCTCAGTGATTCCGTCTCCATCTGACCTATCAACCTGCATTTCTCGATACGCAGATACAGAATGTGCGCGTGTTGGGAAACGTTTTTCGTTGACCTCGTAACGTCAACGACAGGAATAGCATCTAGCAACACGCTAGATGTGCCCTGCGGGGTCTCCAGGTGCGCAGAAGGTGACGACTGGCCCTGACAGCGACTCTTTCGTAGCGGTAGGATCACCCTTCCCCTCGTGATCGACACCTCCCCCCCTCCGCCGTTGCCTGGTACCTGGCCCGACGTCGAGGTACTAGCGGGTACCCCATTCGGCCGGTTCGCTTTTTGAGTTACGACCGAACGGTGAGGTGGTTCGATATGTCCATTCCTAGCTAGAGCCAATGTCCGTAGACACGCGAACTTCACGTCGTTGCATCCCCACAAGGTCATTGCTTCAAGCCTGGGGCAGACCTTGACGTCGCGCCGTTGGTACGGCACCGATTTCAGCATGAATTGAACCAACACGAGCTCTTGTAAGCTTCGTATGAGCATTCCCACATTGAGACACTTCTCAAGGGTCAAGGAGGTAAGAGTGGGTAGGTAACCCAGGAAGGTCCTCACGTCCGGTGTTATGTTCCACGAACACAAGGTGAGATGTGTCAAGTTTGACAAGCGCGGGTCCCGAAAGATATCTGTGAGCGCAGGAAGTGGAGAAAGGTGTGGGTCTTCATCCACATTACTCATGGATCCAGGCGCAAAATTGGCAAGCTCCATCTTCTCTAAGGCGGGAAACAGGAATTTGCCAAATACATATTTCACGGAATCCGAGTCCCCCATACACTGAAGATTGAGCTCCTTCAGGCATGGGTAGTCGAGTGGGGCTAATAAAGGGGGGCTACTGGAGAATATTGGTTGTGAAGAACCGTCCAGCCAGAGGTCGAGTTTGACAAGAGAGGGTGTATTGAGAAAGGCCATCAATTTCATGACGTCCCTGACTTGTGGGTTGCTCCAGTCTAATGTGCGCAGGCGCAAGAGAGGAACTCCGGCACCTGCACGCGTTATATCAAATACGGGAATGGTGTCAAATATGACCAAGTCCTCCAACAGAGGCGTGTGGGATAGAAATCTGGAGAGAGCGGACATGGGCAGGTGCGGTGTGTTCAGTGGTGACTTCTTTGGAGCATACGACAACTCCAGACGCGTGAGTTGGACGAATATGTCGGGGGAGAGACAAAATGGTATGATGTGGCTGATCTTGAGGGACCTGACGGTGCATGAGCACTGGGATGTGTTGGAAGGCCCTGGCTTTTCTTTGTCGTATGCCGAATCAACACCAAAGTCCGTGCTACTCTCATTGATCAAGATGAGCGATAGAGTCTCTATGGTTGGTACAGTGGCCGCACGGATGAATTTCCTGAGGTTGGCGAGGCAGACACGCATGGCATAGAGCGTGTAGCTTTGGAAGTCGAACGTACGAATACGATAGAATTGCTCTTCTAGCTCTGCTGCTACGTCTTCCATCTGCTGAATATCGCCCTTCTTTAGAATATCCAACGATACGCGGTAGAAGATATGCAAAGGAGATGCTTTGGACCGTCTAAATTGCTCTTGGAGGCCAGGTTGATGGATAGTCCCACAGAGGGATACAAAAGACCATATTTCTGGGGTTGAAGTGGCCACCTTGTACCACGGACGACAAACATGCGATATCGCGAAAGGAGTCCATAGTGGTGACTTTCTGCCGAGCAACCTTTGTTCCTCGAATTCCGACCTGATAACCAGCATGAAGACTTGAATTAGAATTTCTGCGGGCACTCGATAGATAGGTATGCGCATGTGATCTATCTCCTCTCGTTCAATCTCTAGTTCCTCCCGTTCATGTCGGATCGAAGCTTGTAAGACTTGCATCTCGTCGATGATCCTTTGAAATTCTGTTTCTCTCTGTCGAAGGATTTCTAGTTGTGCATCGATAATCGTAAGTTTGTGGGCTTGCTCCTTTGGATTAAACACCATCTTCTGAGTTATTCAGGTAGCTATTACGGAGTTGGGGAAGTCTGAGTTGAAAGGTTGGCCAAGGATTGGATTCCAAGTTTTGTCGCGCGCCATCACGTTTGATGGGACAAATGATTCTCTTTCAAGTCATGTGACTAAATAAGAAGGTTGGCTCTCGACATCGTTACTCGTAGTCACTCTTTCAGGGAATAGTTTCTCTCCTCCAGATCCTGAACTATTAGTATCGTATTCAGAGGTGCACATGGATCGGGGAACGTGACTTTGACAGTGTCTTGTGGTCGAAATTCTACTCCACCAATGAGCCCTTTAATACCGGTCACATTTGCATCAACATTCGATTCCCGCGGTCGGATTCCGTCTCGTAACTTTGGAAGCCTTTCCAGGTGGTCAGCAGCATGCTAGAGCAGGTGACGCAGCTTCTCAGCAGGGCCATAGACGGCGACTTATAAAAGCATAGTCAAGGACGGCTTCTGCCTTCCACAGAGATGTATTCGAATATTCTGCGGGTTGGACGAGTCTTCCTCTGGTTGCAAGCAGTATATGCGAGACCACAGCTCCAAACCTCTCAGACTCAACTGACTCCCGGCCAATTTGAAAAGTTTGAGTCTGATTTCGGAGTAACCGAGCCCGCCTGCCCTGGTAAGCTATGAATCCTGATACACCGTACGACCCCGTTTCTTACCAAAAAGAAGGCTATACTCTCGATACCATAATAGAGCGGTCTGATGGGCTGACTGCGGAACTTTCACTTGGAGGGGCGTCATGCAACGCATTTGGACATGATGTAGTACAACTCCGCCTGGAGGTCACCTATGAAACGACTTCTCGGTATGTTGGTTAAAATTGGAAACATGTTCACTTTTGAGGCTAACTTGACATTTCTGTAGGCTTCACGTCAAGATCAGTGACACAGGTGATAAACAGTACACAATCCCTGATACCGTCTTTGAACGACCTTCATCAACTAAGCATACCAATGCGAAGAATGCGGACCTGCGGTTCAACTACGAAAAGTCACCTTTTGCCTTTTGGATCACTCGTCGTTCTGACCCTGATGCTGCCCCCTTATTCGATACCCGATCTACTTCGCTTCCAGAGACGCCAACAGAAGCTGCTGTTCCCAACGATAACGTCACTCTCCAGGATTTCAGTCTGAAATTTGAAGACCAATATCTTGAGGTTTGTTTTTGCCCGACCACATAAATCTGTCACTCATCAATCATCTATAGCTAACATCCGCCCTTCCACTCGACACCAACATTTATGGATTAGGCGAAGTTATTGCCAGTTCTGGCTTTCGAAGAGCGATCAGCGCAGATGGGGGCACACTTCAAACCATGTGGGCGCGTGATATAGCCGATCCCGTCGATGAGAACGTGTATGTCGTTGTGGGTGTTTTGAATATCGAATGTATTGAATGAATTGAACACCAGGTATGGATCTCACCCAATGTATTTGGAGCACCGCTTCGACCCAGGAACCAACACGTCTCAATCTCATGGTGTCTTCCTCCTTAGGTATGTATACATTCGATTGTAAGCTCTGAGCCCGCCACTCACTTCAGTTGCCAGCGCTGCTGGTTCTGACATACTTCTCTTGACGCCCAAGGACGCCAGCACCTCCTTAATTCAATATCGCACGATTGGAGGTATCTTTGATTTTTACTTTTTGTCTGGACCAACGCCTCAGAGGGTGATCGAACAATATGGGGAAGTTGTCGGCTTGCCTACTTGGCAACCTATCTGGGGGTTCGGTTTCCATCTTTGCAGGTCCGTTCAACCTGCACCTACCTGCGATCTGTGCCATAATAAGACTGAAACCCTTATCAAATGTCTGTGACATACCATCGTGACCTGTCTAGGTGGGGATATCAAAACCTGAATGAAACCCGAGACCAAGTGATCAAGATGAGAGCGGCCGACATTCCTCTTGAAGGTAACTCGAGTGTTCATCTGGTGCAAATCAAGCTGATTGTGATTTGGGGTTGTCGATCCAATTTAGTTATGTGGAACGACATCGATCTGTACCATGCTGTGCGAGATTTCACGACTGATCCCGTCAGCTTTCCCGGAGAGGATGTACGGGCGTTCATCAAGGAGCTTGTACGTCCAATACGCCCATTCAGGGGGTGGCAACGCTAACGGTATTTCTTCGCAGGCTAACAATCACCAACACTGTCCGTGGATGGCTACAATGCTGCCTCTTATTCGGATCAACTAACTGTAACCTTGTTTATCAGATATCCCTATTGTTGACGCAGCTATTCCAAAGGAAGTCAATGGAAGCGATATTGTATGTGTGCTCGTATATTCTCAAGTATGCTCTTGGTTGACCTGCTTTGACAATTAGTATAACCCGTATATAGAAGGTGTCCGGAGGTGAGTCCACACACATTGTTCTCCGCACCAGAGCTGAGAAGTTGCCTTAGGAATGTATTTATTACAAACCCTGATGGATCTGAATATGTGGGGCAAGTTTGGCCTGGATATACCGTAAGTTTATTTTGGCTGCACGACACGTTTGCTGACCTGCATTCAAGGTTTTTCCTGATTGGTTCCAGAAGGAGACACAAGACTGGTGGACTAGCGCTTTCAAGAATTGGTCTCAGACGGGAGTAGAATTCTCCGGAATATGGCTAGATATGAACGAAGCGAGTTCTTTCTGTGATGGTTCTTGGTGAGAATTTCTTTGAGTCAGCAATTCGGTCTTTCTCATCAATCTGTTTACTAATATAGCGGAACCGGCGCTAACCTCTCCAACACAAGCCCACCGTTCATTCTTCCAGGTGATCCAGGAAATCCCGTGCTTGGTGCGTCGTTCCCCGAGTTCGACTGATGCTCAGCTGGCACTGAATTTGCTCCTCAGATTACCCTGAATGGTGAGTCTGTCGGCAAAAACTGACCCTAAATTGGACTGCATCAACGAAAATATCCTGGCAGTTACAACTCGAGCACTTCTGGTCCTAGTGGGAACATCACTGTCAATGGTCAATTAACATGTCAAAACTCTGGCTCTGGGCAGCTTCTCCACAAGCGAGGGCTGGGCGCGGGACATCAACAAGAAGTCGACCTAAACACACCTCCTTACGCTATCCACAATGGTAAGTGAATTACCTGCCACCGTGTTGGACGGCATTACGTCTTGTCTTCGTTCTTCCCGACTTGACGCTTCTCACAGGGAATGGCCGGCTTTCCCTGCACGCGCTGGCTACTAATGCAACTCATGTGGACGGGCAAGTCGAACTGGACGTGCACAATCTTTGGGGTTTGATGGAGGAGAAGGCGACGCATGCTGCGGTTCGCAGTGTCCTCCCCGGGAAGCGTCCTTTCTTGATTAGCCGCTCGACCTTCCCTTCTTCTGGTAAATGGACTGGTCATTGGGTAGGAAAATGCATCACTTTTCCACGAAACCTAAATTGAATCTTTTCCGCCTCGCAGCTGGGCGACAATTTCAGTTTATGGTCTTATCTCCGTTTCAGCATTGCGGTGCGTGAGACCCAGCTGTTTTGAGGTTTCTCGCTAAGACTAATTTGTTCTCTGGCTTGTGACTCGACTCAGGGCGTTCTTCAGTTCCAATTGTTCCAGATTCCATTTGTTGGCGCGGATACTTGCGGGTTCAGTCCGTTCATGCTCCATCAATTACTGCGTAGGAGAACTGATGTATTTCCGACAGATGGCAACACTGACGAGGAACTCTGCAACCGTTGGATGCAGCTTTCTGCATTCCACCCCTTCTACCGCAATCATAATATCCGAGGCGCAATTTCCCAAGAACCGTATCGTTGGGATAGCGTGACTAACGCTTCCCGAACTGCCATCGCCATCCGATACCGTCTCCTTCCATACTGGGTGCGTCCAATGACCCATCGGCCGGGTTCCTGCCTCATGTCGTTTCAGTATACTCTTTTTGCAAACTCGTCGCAGTTTGGAACACCGCCTGTCCGGGCGCTATTCTTTGAGTTTCCTGATGAGCCTGAACTCTTCACCGTTGACTCACAGTTCCTTGTTGGGCGCGACATCCTCGTGACTCCCGTCCTCCATCCCAACGTTTCTACCGTCGATGGTGAGCTCAGCGCTGTCGCATATTTGGCAATGGTAAATCCACAGCTAACTCCGCTGTAAAATACTAGGCATCTTCCCTGGACGCGGGAAAGTAGTTTGGCGGGACTGGTACACTCATGAAGTTGTCAATGCTTCAGCCGGCCAGCCGACCACGCTGTCCGCACCACTGGGACACATCAATGTTCATATCCGAGAAGGAGCAGCTCTTCTTCTCCACTCTGCACCAGCTTACACGATCGAAGAGACGCGCCAAGGACCATACACCTTGCTTGTATCGCTTTCCTCCGATTTCCGCGCCTTTGGTTCTGCTTATGTCGATGACGGAGATAGCTACCCCCCCGGTCCTCATAGGACCTTAACATTCACTTCCGCCAGAGGCGAACTACGCCTCTCTAGCCATGGAGCCTTCAAGATTGCGCAGAAGCTACATAACATCACCATACTCGGAGTTCCGACTCGCCCTCATACGGTGACCCTTGGCGGCACAACGGCAGAGGGATGGACCTATGACGCTACTCTAAACAAGCTCGTGGTGAAGGTAAATGTGGACCTCAACACACAGACCACGTTGAATTGGAAATAGAAGATGACGTTAGGTGGTTTGGAAGTTCTCATTTCATGTTTGCCCCAGTCCTTGCTTGTGCATCGGGACCCTCTGTGCTACTTATGTAATGTTGATATACCTGCTTTTACCACTCTCTACCACATCGTGCGTGAAAAATATCTTTCATACTATAGTGTGCATAATACATGGTGGCCGTCCAAGTGATGCAAGACAACGTAAATTGTTAATACTAATTCATGGTCTTTGTCAACGAGATAGCACGTGTGCAAAAATATACAAGTAGACCAATTATAGAATGATACCATGAGAATTAGAAACGTGTATTTGAGTAGTGATGCAAAATCAATCAATTGTCGCAGGCTAGCAGGTGACCATGGGTTAAGAATCCGCCAGAGTTCGGTCAATCTTGACCACGGCTCCACAATCATTTAGTGCGATTACGAGAGCACGAATGGTATCCCTAGTCTCAACAGCGTTGGGATCAAAATCATCAATACCTGCGGTCTTGATGCTGTTGGTGGCGTTAATACCACTAGTGTAGATCTTGGTATCTGAGGGACCAAAAATAGCCCGACACATCAAGTCGGGGGATCTGGTTAGCATAGCAATGGAATCGGTCTAAAATTCGAAGGCTTACCTTGTGAATGGGTGGGAATCCCAATGTCAACCTCGATGTCAGAGTCATCCGACAATGACGAGAGTGAAGACAAATCGCTGAACGGGTTCGAGGTTAGTAGGTCCCTGGAATACACAACGACGGGCCGATACAACAGGCACTCCTTGCCGACAAACCATCGAGTCTCGTGGTTTCCACCTTGGAACATATCGCCAACCCGACGGGGCCTTTGTTTCTTCCCCAGCTCTTCAATGATAGGATCCCTCCCCAGTCTCCAAGAAGGTTGGCATGTACCAATAAATGTGCGTGTGGCGGGTGGTTCCCCTTCCGCATATTCCGTGGGTTTAGATCTCGTATACCCCCCTACGGCAGTTGCAACGATCACCTTGTCTTCTTCAGGGCCTGCGAAAGCAGTGGCAATTTTGTTCCCATCGAAGTCGTATATGCTTCCCCAGAAGGTAAACGGACCAGCGACATTACTAATAGGTTCTGGTGGGGGCAGATAAACATTTTTGGATAGCACCCGCGTTTTCTGCGCAGCTATTGGTGTTTTGCGTTCCCTAGGCACATCACCAAGAGACACTTTGAGACTAACATAGTCTTCCCCGCGTTTTCGCGTGCATTGATCACAGTTGCACTCATTGCGGCAATAAGGACATTCATCCAGCTGTAATCGAAATAGCATCGACGGGTAGCTGTACCAACCTCATGAGTTACCAGAAACACGTACTGGAACGAGTAAAATACACACCGAAGAGCGGTACACCGGTTGCAAAATTTCTTCTTGCAGAGGCAGGTCATTTTTAACTTGTACGATCTGGTCCTACACTGGTGACAAGGGGATAATTCGTTGCCACATTCCCATTCCCTTCTCTGCTGAGCCGGTAAAACAACCTTTGCAGGCGTGGCTGCGAGCGCGGGAGTGGACATCGCAGGTGAGGGTTTGGCCTTGGGTGATTTCTTCTTCATCACAGAACCGCTGTGTCTGGTCGGTCGTGAAAGTGATAAGTCCTCAGAGTCCGTCGATCCGTCATATTCATCGCCCGATGTTGAAGAAACTTCCGGGGCGTCTAAGTCTTTTTGGATTTCCTCCCCTTCGGCTTCATAACCACTCATAACAGGCTGAATGCGGAGGCCTGGATGTTTACGCTGGACGGGAATGAAAGAGGGCGAAGAATGGGAAGTTGTAGCTTGGGCTGAAGTCCACTGGTTGTTCGTGTAGTAGCCGGAAAACTCGGGACTTGATGTTCCCCCGGTAACATCAACTAGAGGGGTCGACCCAGGGCGCCCTGAAAAGGACTGCAGTCGTGATGAACTTGAGGAAGAACTTGAAGACACGACGATTGGTACACCCGCGACGGGTTGATATCCCGCCCGCGACACGTCCTCATATGGCTTCACTCGCATTTCTTCCTCTTCACTCATGCTTTCTTCACCCTCTATCTCCTCTGCAGTCGTCATCCCACCAAATTCTAGCTCCAACTGCGTTGCACTAATATCACCGTTGCTCCAATTCTCGTGACAACTGCCATCTAGAAACGCTGGGTTGATAGTAGTCATCTGTTGAACTCCCTCCTCGTTCGACAACGATGCTACAAAGGGATCCTCGAATGGGTTAAATTCACCCAAAGAATCGAACACCGAAGGGCCAGAGATTGATGTTGAAAACGCCGGGAATAGATCTCTATTCGACTCGGAGCAGAATGGATCTCCAGGTGGGCGCATTGAAGACGGCGGCGAAAGCCCAGGAATAATCTCCGGTATCCTTGCACTGCTTGGATCTCCTTCAGATTCTCGGCGTTTATAGGGAGACTCCATATCGAATACAAAGTATTCCTCCATGTTCTTATCAAACATCTCGAGCGGGTTGACGGGTTGATATGAGTCTGTGGTCGTATTAGTCGGCGAGTACGTGTTTTGGTCACGAAATCCTGATGCGGCGGTAGGAGATGAGAGTGTGGCATGATTAGAAGCCGTGTCCGTGGGGATGGTGTCGATGGCCCTTTGTTTGCCTCGAGCTTTCTCGGAGAGGTACTGTTGAAACGGGGATGATTGAGCGACGGCCTGCGGTTGTGGGTGAGGCTGGGCGAAGGTGGTAGAAGAAGATAAACGTGACGGTGAAGACGTTCCATCCGTTTGCACCCTTCGTGTATCCGAAGTCGTTACTAACTCGGACACATCTGCATACACATCTCTCACTCGCTCCTTCGCCCTAGATTTCTTCATGCTCGCCGTCTTCTGTGCCTTCCATGCTTTTGATAGATCAACCTTCGGAATTGGTGTCATCGGAGGTTGAGACACGTCATCCAGTGAATCCTTCACAGATCCCGTAGAAAGCATAAGATCCGATCTCCTTTCGTCCCGAGGCAACATTTCCTTCATCTTTACACCTGCTCGCACCAGTTTTTGCCCCTGTATCACCTGGGATTGCTGTTCCTCTTCTTTTTCTTCATCGGATGAACATCCTCCCCACAACACAGTCCCACCGACACCCAACTCGGCACCTTCACCTTCTTCGCCTTCACTGCCTCTGATTGACGGGGGACCATCCAAGATAGACCCGCAAGCTTGGGCACATCTCTTGCTCACTAACGTACCCAGCACCGTCCATTCATCTGGATCAACTTCGTTTTGGACAAACCGCGTATGGAAGTACGTTACCGCCGGAGGAGGGTGTTCTGCGGTATGAACTGGGAGTCTTTGAACTTTGGGTTCTTGGAGTGATGAGTCAATAGTGTCTACGGCATTTGATAGGAGAAGCTGAAATGGGATGGGATGGATAATAGATCCAGGAGCATTGGAGACGGACGCGGTGATAGGATTGGGACGAAGCCCTGATTGATCTAGAGGGGGTGAGGGAACAGATAATGACGGATCAGAGCGGCTCGAAACTGAAAGTATCGATGCAGATGATTTTGGTTTGCATCGAGGGACGCCAGCTCCTGCCACGAGATTCCTAACAGAGGAGACACTCTCGGGGGGCGTCTCCCGTATCGACGAAGCCAGCGAAAGCGATTTTTTCCGCTGGCTCCTCCGTTGATAGCTCATGTAATTCGACGGCACGATCGGCACCACCGTCGAGGCAGGAGATTTCGTCTGCGTCGCTCCCGTCACCTTCTGCCTCTCCCTCTTCTGCAGTTTTTTGCGCACCCTCTGTGCCTGCACATCTATCTCTCGTTCCTCCTTTCTCTCCTTCTCCCTCTCCTTCAGGTATGCACGCCTCCTGTCACTCAACCTATACTCCAAAGGTTCTTCCTTACGAACTTTCTGCCGTTCAAGGTACCTATCGTCTTTAGGAGGGCGATAATCTGTCTTGTGTTTCCCGGGCGGCAAAGGCGGGATCTCTATGTATGCCAGATACGTCCGAGGTCGTGATGACTTCCGTGTTCCGGATATCTCGGATGGTGAGCGCGTTGAAGGTGTAAAAAGGCCGTAGGCTGATGGTACATGGTGGGAAGGATGATGGATGATGGTTGCATTGGACTGTGTGAGTGGGTTAATAGATGAGAGGTATAGAAATGGGGAAACGGTTCGTACTGAGGTAGTGGCTTGGGAGAGACCCAGGGTCTGTGATTGGGTTAGCTTAGGTGAAACAAGGGTACGCTGAGGAGTAAACACACATCAAGCTCTGTGTTGTCAACGCTCTCGCCGTCAGCGTCAGCACTCGTATAATCATCGTCGTGATCGTGAGGATCAGAAGACGGGCCAGGCGATACAGAGACGGAGGATGGAATCTACTTTGATAATTAGAGAGGTTCAGTACCAGTTTTGAATGGCATTCACCGTTTGTTGTAATGGGAGATCATGTATCGAAAGGGAGACTAGGGGCCATGAGCGGGAAACCTGGGGTGAGAGAGCCGATGGTTGGTATAAGGATGGCGATGGTGAAACAATCGGAGTAAACTTGTCGCATTTTCTGGACGCAAGTGCTGGGTGGACTTGTGATACTTTGGACTTGGGGACAATCAAAGACGAAATATCAGGATATTATAAAAAGGTGAAATCAGTGTCACCAACATATGTCTTTGTTGCTTCTACGGCGGTGCCAGTGGTCACAGATGGCGAGGAGAGTGGTTGGGTAGGTTGATGCTATTCTTATATGAGTAAATATTTTGTTGCAAATACTAGGGGAGCGGCGTACTTTGGGTAAAGATTGTAACGGTTCAGATTCACGTGTTCCAGAAAAAGTTTTAATGATTGGTTTGATGTCCTTTCCGTTGTTTAGTCGTGCTGAAGCCAAAGTAGCTTGTGGTTTTTTGAGAGACGAGATTTGAGAAGGTATGCTTGTGAGTGTCACATCCGATTTGATTGGCGGCTAAATGCAGATTCATAAGTGATTAGTAGGTAGTTCTAGAAACGGGAACATTTACCATTTGTCTATTAATAGGAGATCCCACCCCCTGACCATTTGCCACCTCCGCTGTGGGCTGTCGAACTTGAGGAACCGAAAAAGTGGGAGTCTGCAAAACAAAGAACAAAAATACAGGTTCGACACAATTTCAATGACAACGACCCAGCAAATAACATCAGCCAAATACCTGGACACTATTTGGCGAAGCAGGGGTAGGTAAGATAAGCCGGTTTTGCGAATGCGGTACCGATTGGCGGGACAACTGTGGTTTATCTGACTTTCAAATCACACGATAATAAGCAAAGGACGTACATTCAAATCCCCACCCAGTAGACCCTGATCATGATGAGGGGTTGACCGACTATACGTAGTACGAGTGGAAGCACTGAACCACACAACAGAACCAGAAGCAAGTTTCCTTGTCACGGAACGACGAGGTAACAGAGTTGCCTGTACATCACCCGTCAATAACTCGAATAATAGAAGATGGAGAAGTAAGTGACCCAACCTGATCTTGAGCTTGATCATTCGAGGTTGATCCGACGGGAGGCAATTTACTCTGAAACCTTGGTGCCGGAGACCCGTAAGCTTGAGATATGACCGCAGCTAATTCGCTGGGATATCGGCTGTTTCGTCTACTTGTACTATCGTGAGAATTATTGGAGCCATTCGTCTATGCAATGATTAACAGCAGTCACGAACCAAGAACGCGCCCAAACATACCACTAGTAGTCCTTTATCCCCCAACTCTTCTGACTTCTTCCAATCATGAGATCCAGCCACCTGTGATTCATAAGACGCGTCGTTCGTCCGTTCTACATTCTCGGTCGGCACCGTCCTAGACGTGGCTGAGAATATCGACTGGACGTGTTCCCGAGATGGCGCGTGCTTGGGATTGTTCTTCGTATCCTTGACTGTGTTTATTTCTGCCTCTTTCTGGGATTGACTTCCATCCCAGTTGTTCAAAGTGTAACTGTGCATGAGCTATGCATGCGACTGAAGATCATGAAGGCGAAAATATGAAATGTCCAATTAAACTCATGCCAGACACTCCAGTTAATGCTGGACACCCACGTGCTCTCATTATTCTGATTACGTCATCAGCCTTTTTACAAAGCCCCTATCAAAGGAGCCTGTATCTGTGTACATCCCTTCCTTCAATAGGTCCACTTTGGCGACTTGCTGACGGCTCTTATGTCGCTTAAGCACCTATAAGCCATAGGCCCCGTGTGTTACTCTCCAAACTACCTGACTACTTACTCCTTTGCAGGTCTGACTCCAAACGTCAGAACTACGGGAGGAGGAACGCCCTAGATATGATATTACTGAGTCTACTGGGTGCAGAGTCCTGAAAATTTAACGTTGCCTCCTCCCCAGGCAACAAAAAAAACAGTCCCACCCTTATACATACATACCACGATTTAGGTCCCACTTATGATCTGACGGTCGGGCATTTTCCAAGCTGGAACAGGTTATACTTGACTCGAACACCACGCTTGTAACGAAATTGAATGGATGCCGGGACTCGGGGACGTGTCCGATAATACTGTCAGCGCTGGGGGAATGGAGATGCGAACACCGCAGGGCCGTTTCAAACTCTCCTCCCCCTGCTATGCAACTGCGCCACCATGATTTGAAATTACGAGGCCTCGGACCACGGATTTGGTGTCCTGAACCGCCCTTACTATAGCCTGGCTAGTGGTCTCTATGGTCCCATCCATTCTCCGCTTTTCGTAACGTCAAAATGGAATCCCCGAGATATCGCGGCTCAAGATCTGGTAATGCCTCTGTCTTACGAAACTCGGTTTACCGGCGAGTTTTTCCTTAAAGCCCGGACTTTCGGGTCCTTGGGCTTCTCGGACTCCTTGAAATCTGTGAATTAATCTTGAGGGTGACCCTCGATTTTCGTGATATGAGTCATAGGAATTCTTTACGATGCATCTCATTACCGGAAGGCCACTTTACAACCTCAAAGGTATTCCACCCCGCACCGCTGGTCCTTAGGTTTTATCGGGGGCGGGAGCTTCGTTGGCCGGACCAAACCAAACCACATTCTAACGAGCAGTTCTTAATTGTTCCTATACCACTCTAAGTCTTGGAATCCAAATACGAGACACTTTCTGTCCCCATCAAGGACAGCACGCTCGACGAGACTCGTCAGGCGTAAATCCTGGTCACAAGAGTTGGGGGGCTAGGAATTCAAATTGATGATCTTGAGGTCGTCGGCCCTGTACCCATCATTTGTTAATTCTCCCAGTAGATTCTCTGGTGTGATTAAAATCCCAACAATCAGATTGCTGCGCTATGAGCACCCTCACTTTTTAACGTTTCAATCCATGCCGTTGTAGTCTCTCCTAGCAAATCTCCTAATTCCTCTCAAGCTTACAACACGAGCCAGGGATATATAAGAGGGAAGGCCGAAGCGCCAACATTGAATTAATTGCAACAACCCTACGTGGAGGACACAACTATTAGACAGGTACGAAAATAAAAACATCCGAACCATACAGTTAAAATCTAGAGACGCTCTCATCTAAAACGACCATATATCAATAGCAAAATCACTATGCACTGTGTAGAAACCAATGGTAACAAGATCAATCAAACCAATCCGAGTCAATGTCTGGCGTTGCCAGGTTAGCTCTAATGATTTCGGGATCCGACCAGTCACCGTCCATTTTCTCCACCTTCTCAGCCCACTCCCTAGCCGACCCCTTTACAGGGTTAGCTGTACGACCAACTGCCCCCTCAAAGCCCATGTTCCCGCATTCCATTTGATTCCCACCTAACAACGGCAGGAGAACCCGTGCAACGTATCGCCACCGTCTAGTGGTGGATGAATCAGGGCTCCCATCAGACGCTATGTCATCCAAGTTGGGAAAACTTTCTGAAAGGAACTTGGCAACAAATTCTTTATGCGAAATCGGTGACCCTATTCCAACGTCAAGAGTCCTGAGTGTATAGTTCCGTTGTCCCTTGGGCCTCCCCGGATCGCGTAGTACCCGTCGTGCAGCAGCATCCGTCGCATCCAAAGAGAGGCCAAGATGACGAAGCTTGGTGCATTTAATTATTGGAAGAAGGGCCAGCAAAGTAGTAGGAGAGTTTAAATTTCTTCCCGCGTCAGGAGTAATGCGAAGGACACGTATATCAGGCCAGGCGGACACCATTTGGAGCATCTGATTCTCGGAAACCGTCAGGCCAATGGCAGCCGGAGATAACTCTATGTCGATATATTGAAGGGCAGAAAACTGCAGAAGAGGTTGAAGGACCAAAAATGGAAAGATGACGCGTGGATTCGAGTGTCCAAAGATGATTTTCTTCAGTGACCCGTGATCACAATGCTCTGCCAACACCAGGAACAACTTGGCCAAGTCGTCTACAGTGTCTGTTATGGAGTCCACGGATACGGTTAACCTGATCAGTTCGGCATTCCGTAGCAATGCCAATAAATTCGTCACTATCGCAACGGGCATTCTTGTCGTAATTTCCAATGATTGCAGGGCAGGAAAGGGGGGGTTGAGACTCTCGAGCGCGTTTAACAAGCGGGTTGGGTCTTTATCTCCTGAGAGAGACGATTTCCATAAACACTTGGCACGTTGGATCTCTAACGAACGCAGGCTCGACATCGCAGCGACGCAAACGAGACCGTCAAGAGTAAGATCCGTGACGACAAGCGTAGTTAAATTGTGCCAGTCATGAAAAATATCCGAGAAGTTTTCGACCCCGACAGCAAGAGTATCACGGTACCCGGTCATCCCAAGGCAGAGGCGGGTAATATTCGGACAAAGCCTCGGTACAATGGTAAGGAAGGAGACCTGGTCATATTCTTTGAAATTGACTACGAGCTCCAAGTCCTTGAGCCCACTCGCCATGAAGGAGCGCACAAAAGGGAAGTAGTTGACCTGGTCCGAGGAAGGGCGCCATTCTAACACCTCGAGATTGGGCAAAAGAGGATGTTGAGAGGATAACAAGAGCGCTTGGTAAACCCAAAGAGGAACAATAGGACCCGAGGAACCGACGATGAGGGTGCGTACACGGGGTGTGTACTTTTCAAGGACATGCAGGTCTGAAGCTTTCAACGATCTTGTGAGTATCTATGGAGGAAAATATTTCAGTTCAAAGGACGATGCTGGGACACCAGCCCCGAGATTAAGTACATACGAGTTCTCTGTCGACGATGGTCCATAAATTCGGCATGCACCGAATGAGACAGTGTACGCCACAAATACTGCGCCATAGGTAGTCCAAGGCGACTTGACTCCATGCATGGGAGACACTAGCAGCAGATAAAAGAGTACGATATTTTTCACGTTCAGAACGGCTTTCCTTCTCGATATCACAGAAGATGAGATGCAAAATTTCAGGAATGGAGAGACAACGGTCCATTTGATGTGTAGAAAGTGAAGGTTAAAGAATTGGTGTTCTTCCAAAGAACGCGTCGAAGGATCAATTTGTACTGTGATGTGATCGTCACGCGGTCAGGGATTCATATCCAGACTACATAGTACTTACCTAATGGCACGCTCCTCCACCGACATTTACCTAAGTAACGAAAGATTTTCTAAGAGGGTCCATCACTTACGTCCTTCGAGTCTCCATGACTGTATGTTTCCCAATCCGAGCCTGAATATTTAATTCCAGTTTTCCCTTTCCTCATGCCGTGCGCGTAAGAGTCCGAATAAACAGACCTTGTTGTGTAGCTACACTTCCTTGCTCCCTCGCACAACAAGACACAGACAAAAGGGGCCAAGAACTCCAATGTTCTTCACTAGCGCATCGATACTAATCTACTGCCTTCTTAAGAGCCTAGATAAGATGAATAAGGTGAAAACCACCATGTCCATGCCCTGAGCCACGCATTTACAAATAACACACAAGGTAATCGAGTCCCCAATCACAATGCTGCAATAAAACCACAAATCACGACAGCATACCTACGTCTATCGCTTATGAGTGCCAACTCGGCTCAATCATCCCAATTAGCATAAGAGTGAACATCTATCCCATCAAGACTCTTCCCCAAGTTCTCCTCATCCGACCAATCCCCATCCAAACCCTCAACCCTCCCCGCCCATTCCCTCGCCGAATTCTTCAGAGGAGGAACCGGACCTTCAGAAAATTCCCTCCCAACCCCACCCAACAAGGGCAATAGAACTCTCGCAACATACCTCCACCTCCTCGCATCCTCATCCCCCTGTCCCTCCAGCACACAAACCCGGATATCATCCAAATTCGGAAACACCTCCGCCAAAAATTCCGCCACAAACTCTTTATGCGAAATCGTCGACTTCGCATTAACCGTCAAAGTCCGGAGCGAGCGATTCACCATTCCTGTGTACTTCTCTGGATTACCACGTATTTTCTTCCGAGCATAGTTACACGATGCGTCGAGGGGAAGAGCAAGATGTCGCAGTTTAGCGAATTTAGCCAATGAGAGAAGCTTCAATAGTGTAACTGAAAAAAATATTATGTTTGCATCCGGAGTAATGCGCAGAACACGCAAATCAGGCCAGGCGGAAACCATCTGTTCTATATCTTCCTTAGAATCGATTAATCTATAACCGCTCCACGGTCCTTCTATAACAAAGGACTGAAGAGCGGAAAACTGGAAAAGGGGCTGGAAGGTGAGGAGATCGGGGTATAAGTGCTCTTGTGAGTGGTGGAGCGTGATCGACTTGAGCGAAGTATGGTCACAGTGCTCTGCAAGTGCTAAGAATAAGCCCTCTAAGTCGTCTTGAGTGTCAGATGCCGAGCCGAGTACAACAGTGAACTGGGAGAGTTTTGCGTTTTTGTAGAACAGGAAAAGGTTTGTGATAATCAAAACAGGTCCACCCGTTTTGACTTTCAAAGACCGCAAAGCAGGGAAGGGAGACTCTAGTTTGTGAAAGTCATTGAATAACCCCGCCAAGTTCCGGGCTTGAGATTGGGACGGCTTCCATAAAGATTTGGCATCCCCGATCTCCAAGGTTTCGAGGTTTGGTATCATCGCAATACAGAGAAGTCCATCAAGTGTCGTATCCCTAATAACCAGGGCCACCAGAGCCCGCCACTCGCAAAGAGTAGCAGAAAAGTCCTGAATCTGACCCGCAAGGTCGACGTCGCCGACGCGACTTCGGAGGCTAAGCTCAAGCCGAGATATCGCGGGGCAGAGCACTGGTATGGCACCGAGGAAGTAGACTTGTTCCATGCCGATAATGTCGATACTAAGCGCTAAGACCCGAAGTTTTTCTCCAAGGAAGAATCGAACAAGTGTGATACAATCGTTCTGGCAGGACGTCCAATCCAGTTGCCTGAGGTTAGGCAGAATGGGGTGCCGAGCAGAGAGGAAGAGCGCCTGTTGGACCCAGCGAGGAATGTCCCAATCGGTTTTATCTGAATAAAAAATCCGCACGCGTGACGCGTACTTTTCGAGAATTTGTAGATCTGAAGGTTTGAATGGTCGGAGAAGTGTCTATATGCGTTCTCGATGGGTCAAGACATTGTCAATGCATATGGTAAGGTGGACGCACGAAGCCTTCACTATCAGAGGAGGACCACAAGTCCTGGGGCATACAACGAATCAGGGTGTCTATGCCACGGATGTGATACCACAAGCAGTCCAAGGCGACATCACTCCAAATGCGAGATACCCTGGCGAGACGTGCAAGAACCTCTTTAGATTCTACTGCTCCTTCCTTTCTGATTCCGTGGCAGACAAGATGGATAATCTGTGGCATGGAGAAGCAGCGAGCCATTGTCGTGTATGGTGGGGGATAATCAAGAGACAATTCAGCGTACAGGGGGTGCCCACGTGGTCGCTGGTCGAAATAATATTCCAAGTGAAGACTAAATATGAACCCGAACATGTACCATCACTGCAGAACAAGGATATGCACAGCGTTAGGCGTTAAATTTTCTTAACGCTAATTGAGATCCACTCCATTAAGCCACTTCCCCAAATTCTGCTCATCCGACCAATCCCCATCATCATCCTCAACCTTCCCTGCCCACTCCCTTGCCGAATTCTTCAGAGGACGAACCAAACCCTCGCTCCCACACCACTTCCTCCTAACCCGACCCAGCAGAGGCAACAACACCCTCGAAACATACATCCACCGCTTCGCATAAACATCTTCTGGTGCTCTCGCCCCACACCCCTCCCACACTATCCCGTCGAGATTCAAAAACACCCCCGATAAAAACCTCGCTACGAACTCTTTGTGCGAAATCGGCGAACCCTTCCCTATTGTAAGATGCCTGAGAGAATAGTTCCGCACACCTTTGAACAAATTAGGATCATCGCGCAACGCTCGTCGAGCAATCGGGTCTGATGCATCAAGGGCAAAGGAAAGGTGTCGCAACTTCGTGCATTTAGCCAAACGAAGGAGTACCAATAGTGTAAAGTGTGGTGTTTTTGCGTCCGGAGTAAGAGATAAGGTGTGTACATCGGGCCAAGCAGACGCTATTTTCGCGGCCTCAGTTTTGGAAAGCATCAATCCCCAAGAATCCCAAGAAGAGTCTATATCCACGGATTGCAAGGCGGTGAACTGAAGAAGGGGTTCGAGGACACTAAAGCCGGGGGATAAGTGTGATTCTGAGTGGAAAAATCTGATTGATTTCAGTGATGCGTGGTCGCAGTGTTCTCCAAGTGCGATAAACAAGTCCTCCAGATCCCCTTCAGAATCCAATTCGGAGTTAAGTGATATCCTGATTTTAGATAGTTTGGCGTTGCGGAGCACCCTGATGAAGTTTGTTATGACCAACGCAGGCTCGTTGGTCCCGACTCCCAATGACTGCAGAGCAGAAAACGGTGCTTCCAGGCCTCTGAGTTCGTTCAATAAACTGGCTTGGCCCTCGGTTTTGGACTTTGAGGGTCTCCATATAGACCTGGCGTCTTCGATCCCCAACAACTTGAGGTTCGGCATCATCGCAATACAAAGCAAACCATCGAGTGTCGTGTCCGTAATAACCAGAGATGTCAGATAGCGCCATCCACAGAGAGGAACAGTAAAGTCCTGGATCTGGTCCCCAAGATCGTTATCATGAACGCGATTGCTGAGGGTAAGCTCGAGCTGAGATATCGCCGGGCAGAGTACGGGCAAAAAAGCGAGGAAATAGACTTGTTCCATGCGGGTGATATCGATGCAGAGCTGTAGGTCCTCGAGCCTATCATTGAGGAAGAACCGAAGGAATGGGGTGATGTCGCTTTTGCACATTGCCCAGTGCGGTTCCTTGAGATTGGGCAGAATTGGGTGATGAGCGGACAGGAAGAATGCTTGTTGAACCCATTGTGGTATCTTGATACCAAAGGCGCCAAAGCGGTTGAAGGTATCACGATAGTGAAAGACCCGTACGCGGGGAGCATACTTTTCGAGAAGTTGCAGATCCGAAATTTTAATAGGTCGGTTGAGTATCTATATGCAAATTTGATTTAAAGCGTTGAAATCATGGAAGCAAAAGAGGCGGTTGGGGGCGTACGAGTTTTTTGTGGTGGAACATTGTTGCGGTAAGCCATAACTCCCAAGGCATGCACCGAATTAGGCGGTCCATCCCAGTAATCTTATACCACAGGGAATCCAAGGCAATATCGCTCCAAGTACGGGATACACAGGCTATCTGCACAAGTGTTTTGGACCCAGAACCTTCCCTTCTGATTCCGTCACAGATAAGGTGAATTATTTCGGGTATGGCAAGGCAGCGATCCATTTTCATGTGTGTTGAAGGTTGAAGTAAGAAAGCGGGATTTTGAATTTCTGATGATGGCCTCCTGAAATCCCGATGTGCTCACGTGAGACTTCTCGATCTAATATTGTCTGGTCAGTCAATGACGACATCAGACTGATGTCTCCTCCTGCACCAATATCTGGTACCCAGGCGGTCAAATTCAGACATATTGTTCACTACCACCCTCTCTCTAAGCCATTTAGAATCTATCAAAGCGCTTCTCAAAGCTCAAGACTTAAAGGAGGATCCCAAACACCGAGATTCCCACCAACACTACCCAAGTCGCGTTCTTCAACACACTGGGAATAGAAGCCCCCATTCGCTGACTAACTCGGATACGCAATCCTTTCATGCTAATTGGCCTAATCACAGCCGGGTCTATCTGGACAGCGAACAGTAGTCGAAACCTCGTTGTACAACAGCAAGCCGAAGAACCTGCACAAGAGAACCCTCCTTCGAGTTCGCAACCACAGGGTCCTCAACCACAGCCCCCGCAACAACCACAATCAAGCAGGCGCAACCAAGGCACAAACTCAGGTCCCCGTTCAAAGAATCCCAGGAACAAACCCGGGAAGGAGCAAAAGCAAGACTCAGAACAATGCCGACCCAAGCGCAAACGCAAGCACAATCGGAAACGCAGGGCCACAAGTCCCTGAAGAACATCGATGCTTTCATCTTTGATGTCTTTGGTACCGTCGTAGACTGGCGCACGTCTGTCGTGAGGGAACTTCAAGAGCTTGGAAAAAAACATGGTTTCGGTGCGTTACTCCATCTTTAATCTCCAATCGCGCTGACCTGGTGTATCATGCCTGTCTCATAACAGACCCCCAGTCCGTAAACTGGGGTAAATTCGCCCAAGAATGGCGGATGGGGTACATGCAGAATACGTGCGTTCATCATTTCCCTGCTCACCACACCTTAACACTCACTCTCATGGGAATAATAACAGACGGCGCCTGGCGACAGAAGGTTCCGCCTCGGACTCATTCAACGTCGACGTTATGCACCGTCAGGCAAGTCTATGTCCCCCTGAATACCCCAGACGCTCCAAATCCTGATGTCTAAGGCGTGGGACGTCCGATTTTATGGTATTGCGATATTAATAGCTCCTTGATGAACTCCTCACCAAACCTGAATGGTCTGCGTACGGATCCCTGTGGACGGAAGAAGAGAAACGGCAGCTCAACCTTGTGTGGCATCGTTTAGACGGTACGTTTTGTCAGTTTTCTGTTCCAAAGACGTGTGCGAATTAAACGGTGGTTGCGGTTTGCAGGCTGGCCAGACACCGTTCCGTGGCTTAATGAGTTGAAGAAAGACAAGATTATAGTTACACTCTCGAACGGAAATATGCGGTTATTGATAGACATGGTGAGTCCAGAGCCGTCCGTCGCAGGTTCTTGTTCTTCTCATCATACAATTCATCACAGGCGAAGTACGCAAACCTGCCATGGGACACGATATTCTCAACGGAGCTTTTTGACACCTTCAAACCGTACGTGCATCATCCCAAACCCTCACTAAATTATTATCGCTAACCTCAACCCGGTTCGTACATCACACATCTAGAAACCCGAGACCCTACCTCTCAGTCGCACGGCACCTCTCTCTCCCACCGGAAAGATGCGCCATGGTCGCCACGCATATATTTGATCTACGGGCTGCGGGAAGTTTGGGCTTGACGACTATATATGTCCCCCGGCCAGACGAGGATGTGGATCTACAGGACGGAGAGATTGTCAAAACCAAGGCAGATGGTGGGGAAGTTGATATTGTTGTGGATTCGTTTGAAGGCATCGTTCGACTTGTCAGGGGACTGGACTAGAGGAGGGCCAGTATAGTGATAGCATTATTAAATTCGGACATCGTGGTTAGGTTGGTTGGTGTATGTCATTGTTAATAGTGTCAGTTCGTGATTGTTATTTGATCGCACTCAACGCTAGATCCAGACATATTCCTTTCATTCCACTTATTGAGAAATGCATCCGACGCCTTCACGGAAAGACTTTGCGAGTCAACATATACCTCATTAACCAGATCCCACCCCAAGAATCTTCCAAAAAACGCTGCCAACGACTCCCACACCATCATCTCTCCACCACCTAGTCCCAGTACCCTCTTTATTACGTGGTTCTGCATCACCCTGGTCACCTTTTTCACCAAAGTAATTCTGTGCCGTAGCAGGACCAAGGATACCTAATTTTGACCACCGACAAATTACTGCTGTCGCTATTCGTTCATTAAATTCCGGGTGTCCTTGAAGGGTGATTATATGGATCCGTTCCAGGGACTTATCGCCTTGATTTTCATCTGAATAAAACTTGACAATGCCTTGGTTCCCAGCCGTAGGCGTAGACCCTATCAGATGGAGTTGCTTTGATGAAAGTGGGTCTGAGAGTGAGTCGAGAGGAATATGGTCTTGATGCATTTGTTGTATATTCTGTACCCCAGGAGTCAGCCACTTCAACAGACCGATATCGCACAAACAAATCCAACTCAACTAGCTGCTCGACCCCAAATATCGATTTCCCGAGATCCGTAAGCTGAAGAGTAGTCGGGCCAGCTTCCCAGCGTCCGCCATTCGAAACGCACTTTCCACTGAGAGCTCTACAAACGATTTGGTGGCCAAAGCAAATACCTGTGATATGTGACCTAGTTAGACGAGGAATAAAGACTGAGGACTAGAGTAGACTTACCGTATATCTTGACTTTGGGGTGATCTTTAGCAACATGTTGGACGAAAGCGATAAGACGATTAATCCATTCCAAGTTTTCGTACGCAGAAGCCGCTATTCGTACAATCAAGCGAGTCCCAGTCAAATTCACAAGGAAAGCAACGCACGCGATCCAGTTAGCATTATCATATCATATTCGGATATCCGTTCCTCCTCTGGATACTTCATCTCATTAACTGTATCAAATCCGTCGATGACGACTGTGGTATTCGAATTGGGTGGTAACGAGCCAGTCAGGAATTGACAAAAGACGTCATGGTAGTCCTCATTAATGTCAGAAAGCTCAGCGCAGGTTAACAGGGCAACGCGGACGGTGCGAGGGGGGGACATGGGAAGTCGGTAGGACCGCTCGGGGGTTCGTTTCGGTTTAGATCGGATTTTAGAATGACTGGGCTCGTGACTGATTGACTAGTTGCTGAACGAAGATGAGAATCTGAAGTGTGTGACTCTCGAGGTTTGATCGATCCACCGCCTTATGTCCCAGCCTGCCTGGCTTCCTTTGACGCTTGCAGAAATTGTTGAATAACGGAGGGGAGTGTTAATAACCCTAGAGTGACTGGTTGAGCAAGGGAATGGTAGCTTGGATTACGTTAGCCCCTGAGTGTCAGAATGGTTCTTTCTCTGTCCTAGGGGGTCAACTTGTCCGCGGTGTTTCATGCCCTTGCCGATGTCGTCGACGGGGCGGCGTTTTTGTAATTCCCATCGAGGATATTGGCAATACATAGGAAGAAAAGTCGTGGGACATCATCAAGAAGGAAAACATAAATTATTTGTCCGTGTCGATACACCACATTGCCAATTTTGAGACAGGAACAAGATTAAGCAATCGTTAATTATCATGTCAAACGCCCTCAGCGCGATCATCAATCTGAGCGAGTCTGTTTCTGTTGTACCGTGACACAGCACTTGCATGTGTGTTTACAAACTGAGTTTGTCAACGATTAGGCCACATGAGCCAATTTGTTCGGGGGTATGGTTGGTACAAGATTTAAGAGCCGATGTGCCCTTCTTGAAATGGTTGGTTCAAGCGATGGGTCAAAATTGTTCAAACGATCTCTCGGTATAGCATATCGCCTATAAAAAAAACCAGAGCAATACCCGTCATAAAAAAAAATCCGCATTATGGTATTAGGTTGGTTAAAGCATGTTCACCAATTCCTGAGAGAAACATCCCCCAAGCATCTCTGGCTCGGGGAACCCAATTTCCCGTAATTCTCACCATCTGCATATCATGCCTCCTCCTGCAAGATAATTAAATCGATCACACTCAACGCGATATCCGGTCCTTTTCCCTTCATTGACATGTGTATTCAACGCCTTCACAACGGAATAACAATAGCCCACAGGGCACGAGAAACAAGCGAATCACCATAAGGACAACTAAAATAAGCCCGCAGTCAACCGCCATGTCGTTGAGGAAACTCTATCGGTCGCATTGAGCCGGACAATAATGGCTAAAATAGGCCGTCCAGGGCGTACCTAAAAATAGCCGCTTATCTACAATATGAGTTCCCACAATGATGTTCCGGACCAGATGATCAAAGTGGATGATCAGAGTGGAGGTGGAACTAGGCTGAAAAAAAATATCTTGATCGGAAGTTGGTTCCTTTAGGCATCTTGGTAGAATTTTGGGCGCTATTTATCACGCATCATGCGTCATAAACGGCGCGATTCGGGAACTGTGGAGAAGAAATTTTTCGAGAGAATGGATGACGGGCAGGGGACGGGATTCTAGACGCCGTCTGGATTGAGTAAAGAGGAGCTGGCGGTCAGGAGCTCCGAGGGTTTGCGTGATATCGACATGTTGGGCTTGGGTGTGTGGAGTTCTGAAGTCACTAATCAGTTACAGGCAGTTGAACTTGTGTCGCTTCTTCGAAAATTTTTCATGTCATGGGCGAGTTGGAGGGTAAGAATGCATATGAATTCAGTTGCGCGCCGCACCAGATGATGCTTCCCATCCGGTGGAAAGAACGTTCAGGAAGTGCACACTGCAGACCCGAGGAGAGGAGTCATACGGTAACCCAGGCGATAAATACAATCGCGGAAACGTGGGACCGCACTGGGAACAAAACAATCGGTAAAAAGACAAGGCATTGAGCCAAAATGTTGTGGCAGTCCCGGAGACAGTGGGTGGATTCGAATTATTTGAATAGGGGATTAATGGACTCTCGAAAGGCGAACAATGGCAAGGTTCCATTTTTAGATGCCGAGTTACGGCGCCCGGGTTATCTGCCCTAGGAGGAATGTAAAAGGGCTGTTCGCTGTATGATGTTGCCGCGCAATGGGAGCGGTGACATGGCCGATGAGCGCATAGCTCAGGTAATCTCAATTCCAGCTGTACTTGCCGCTGAACGGGTTCGGAGTCGAGAATGTGGGGGCGAATGATTAGGGCGGTTGCCGTGACAATGGGGTAATTACAGTGATCGACGGACCAGGTACGTATTGATTGGGGTTGTTTGTACTCGATTGGACTCCCTTCCCTTCGGAGCGGAGTGCGAAAAGCGGCTATTGTAGATTAATGGACAATTACGGCCTAGGACAATGGACAAGGCGTACTTATAGCTCTAGCGAGGGTACAAAAGGCCCCCATCCCTGGCCTTGTACGGTACACCCACTCGCTGTGCGAAGTGTTGACCACCTCCTTTCATTTTCCGTTTTCTGTCATTTATCGCGCCTCACACCATACACGTTTCCATCACCGCACCCCTCAAATTTAACGCCCAGTCATCCCATTCCATCTGTCCCTAGTCACATCACCACTACTACGACTATGAAGACCTCTGCCCTCTTCGTCCCCCTCGTCACCGCCGCGTATGCTTCGGCACACGGATATCTCGCTACCCTTACCATCGCCGGCAAACCCTACACAGGGAATGTCCCCAATGGCAAGACCAACCCAAGTGTCATTCGACAAATTTCCGATGTTAGCCCAGTCAAGGGCGCAGACAATCCCGATCTCAACTGTGGAATCAAGGCCCAGGCTGCGTCGCTCAACGCTGACGCGAATCCAGGCGATACCCTCACCTTTGATTGGAGAGGTGGTGATGACAGCTTCGTAAGTTCTAGCGTGTTTTTGTGGAAATGGATTGTAGATGTTGACATGATCATATCGTTGGTGTAGTGGCCGCATAATACCGGACCTATGTTGACTTATATGGCTTCATGTGGGGACCAGACTTGTGACAAGTTTGATTCGACAACGGCCAAGTGGTTCAAAGTCCAACAGATTGCTAAAAATTCCGATGGAACTTGGGCACAAGCTGACCTCAGTGCGTTTTTTCGTTCCCCTCTCACGCGCTTTGATGCTAAAGTAACGTTTATTTGTTTCAGTGAAAGGAGGTGTAGCGACTGTTGACCTCCCTTCCAACATTGCGCCGGGCAACTACCTCATTCGTCACGAGATCATTGGTCTGCACCTCGCGACTTCTGTTGGTGGTGCCGAGTTCTACCCTGCTTGTTCGCAAGTCAAGATCGGCGGCAGTGGGACTGGTGCCCCACAGGATTCGGAACTCGTCAGCTTCCCCGGTGCCTACTCCGATAACGACCCCGGCATTTTCGACCCCAGTGTCTTCGACGACGGCGCCAAATACACTTTCCCCGGACCCCAGATCGCTGCTTTCGTCGGTGGTGACAATTCAGGATCGTCAGGATCTTCCGGATCCTCTGGGTCTTCTGGGTCCGCTGGTGGTGCTTCGTCGACATACGCAGGTTCTGCTACCCGTTCCGCTTCGCCAACTTCGACAGGGAAGGCTTCCAAGCCTACAAGCTCATCATCAGGCAACAACGCCAACACCGGCGGTTCTGCCGCAGCGTCCAAGTGCAAGCTGAAGAAGTCGGCTTCTTCCTCTGCTACTGGCTCCACGTCGACTGGTTCATTGAATGTTAGGTACTACCCGAGGCATATCAGCCGTGTTATGAGGAACATTGCATTTGGCAACACCCACTAAATGGGCGTTTGGTTTCAGTGAGGCGCGAGCGCTGATCTGACCCATGTGCTCTCCATCCCTACCCCCCTGGTCGAGTTGGGGGTTGTTGGTTCCCCTGGTGGGGTGCTTTGTTTTTTTTTTGGCTTGTGCTCTTCATTGCTCCCTCCCCTCTTCGTTCATGACTACCATCTCTGTGATGATGATGATGATGTATTGGTGTATATGTTATTATTTGGCCCTTGGATTTAGCTGACGCGGGCGTTGGTATTTACTGGCCTTTCTCCCCTCCCCCTTCCCCTCCCCCCATTGATCATGAATTACTGTATGATTAGGATTGGATTATTGTACTGTAATTATGGTAAAATAACATTTGCTGGATTTAGTGGGAAATTTGCTGTGTGGAGATGAGTTGTCGGAGCGATGAATGGGAAATGATGGTAGCTTGGTATGGATACCATCGTCTACTGATTGAATCCTCTCGGGTTTTGCTCACCCTGGAGTTCCGCTTACAGGAGTGGTCCCCTTACTTGCCCGATAAATAATTGCGGAGATTAAAGACGGGACTTTTGCTACGCCCCACACAGGTTGAAGATGTTCGCTTGGGCCAGGACTCGGCCTTGAGTTCGGTAAAATATCCCCAATCAATCACCGCCCTCTCCCCCTTGTTCCCGTTTCATAATTCATTCGGGACTAGCTAGCAGGGAGTATGGACGCTGGGCGGTGGTGTGGCGGTGACATCGTAACGGGGGGGTGTGGCTGTGCCGCTCCAGCCAGTCAGAGAAGCAGGCTTGGAGAAACGTTCCAAACTATTTTAACCTCTTCCACCGACCAAACTGCCAGCCAACCACCCATTCTTTCAATTTGCCCTATAAACGTTCTTTCTCTTTTACTACCCCCCTTTCTCATTCACAATGTCTTCCCTACACACTTCAGCGCCCCCGACTCCTACGACTCCCCAGCAGTACCCCAGATGGACTCCTGACCACGAGCTTGAGCTCTTGTTCCATCCTGATATTATCCCTGTTTATGTCAGGCGGGAGTTGCACGCAGACCTTCATGTACGCGTTTATCTTCTTCTGTTGATTTTGTCAGTACTCACTCACCGTGTTGCGCTGTTACAGATCCGCCCATTGTCCCGAACGGACTACACCCGGTCCCACCTCTCTGTCCTCTCCGTCCTCACAGTCGTCACCGACCCCGGTCTCGCAGCTTACCAAGCTCGCTTCGACCTCCTCCGCGCTGCCCCACGCACGAACTACACTATTGTCATTATCGATAAACACACTGACCAGATTGTCGCTGTGGGCAGTGTGTTTGTTGAGCACAAGTTTTTGAGGGGGTTGGGGAGTGTTGGGCATATTGAGGATATTGCTGTGGATGCGAAGGTGCAGGGGAAGAAACTTGGGTTGAGGATTATTAATGCTTTGACGGGGATTAGTGAGAAGGAGGGGTGTTATAAGACGATTTTGAATTGTAGTGATAAGAATATTCGTGAGTTTTTTTACTTTGCTTTTTACTTTGTGGAGGTGGCTGACGGTGGTTTGTGTTTTGTAGCTTTCTATGAGAAGTGTGGATATGTGAAGAAGGAGAATGAGATGGTGAGTTTTGTCTAGTCTGTCGCTGTTAGCTCTTCGAACTGACGGTGACTCCTTTGTATAGGCCAAGTACAACGAGCGCCCTGGGTCTCCTAAACTCTAATTCAATACCCCCTCTTTGGTTATTCTGGCGTCACTCCTTTATGTCGTACTTTAGTCTCAGGCAGGGCTTTTAACGGACACATTCCTCATACCATTTTCATTCCACCTCAAGCTTCAGTATTCTTGTACATAGACTTCCACGGACTAGTTATCGCCTATTTTTACACGCACGAATCAATATTTAACCGTTCGTTATAACCCCGAGCAGAAAGCAAAGTGTCGAAGGGAGCTTCGCAAGCACGTTGTTGAGCATTCTTCAAGGGGATTGACTGATCATGGGGCTTATCGATCGAGATTGCTCAGTACGGACAGTTCTAAACAAGGTTACACTTTCGATATATTCTTGAGTTGGCGATAGACGCTGTCTGCTGAATATTGAATGTTGGAGGTCCGATTATGCTGCGGGATTGGACCCTTGGGCACGTGCAGCGTTTGTGATTTGTCGTCATATCGTCCTTCTTGCCATTGTTTTGGTCCCCAACCCCCTCTACCAGGCTGAGCAGTGTCTACGAACAAAGCTTCTGGAATCCGAACTCGGTCTCTACATAAGCCTGCGAAATCTTGGAATATCAAATTTCCGCCACGACTACTTCTTGACTACCAAAACACTAGATTCCTATCTCACCGAAATACACGAGAATTTATGTCTATTCTCATAGCGATGGCGGGCTTGAGAAAGGCGGAAATATGATAATAATTTCTCATATAATGTCAATTGGGGCTCCATGCGGTGGTGGGCACGCAATGCGTTCTGCATACGCGTCGTTTTTTGCAGTGCTTGGCTTTGTGGTCCGCTCTGCTAGAGGTGCCGTCTATGAACGGTATGAGGACCTTCCAAGCGTCTCTGGATTTGATTTTGTCATTGTAGGAGGTAAGTCTTACCTTCTCTCAGTGTTTTTCATATTGTTTGACTGACAGAATGCGAATTTTTCAGGTGGGACAGCAGGAAACGCGCTCGCGAACCGACTCACTGAAAATCCTGATTTTGATGTTCTGGTTCTCGAGGCGGGACCTTCGTGCGTGTATTCTACGTCGGCTCTTTGTGTTACGTCTCATTCGGTCACTGCAGGAACGAAGGTGTCTTGGATTCAATCATTCCCTTCTTCTGCGATCAAGTTGTTCCATTCACGCCTTGGGATTGGAACTTCACTACAACACCACAAGAAGGACTTAATGGACGTTCTGTAGTGTACCCGCGTGGACATATACTCGGTGGGACGAGCTCTGTGAGTGAGTATTTCCTCTCGAGATTGTAACGACAGAATGTGTGTTAAAAATATTTAAAGATTTCATGGCATATCTACGTGGCTCGTCGCAGGACTGGGACCGCTATGCGGCGATTACTGGAGATGAGGGATGGAGTTGGGATGCTATTCAACCATATATTCGTAAGGTCCGGTTCATTCTGTTACACATCAATATTTTCGTATTCTAACCCTGTTTTTGTACCAACTGTAGAATGAAAAATGGACTGAGCCAGCAGACCACCATAACACGACAGGCCAATTTGACCCTTCGTTGCATAGTACATCGGGAATTAATTCTGTCAGCCTGGCTGGGTTCCCTCGTCCTAATATCGATCCAAGAATTATTCAAACTACTCAAGAATTACCTGATGAATTCCCGTTCAACGAGGATATGAACTCTGGAAACCACCTAGGCGTTGGTACGTCATATCCCGAATTTCCTTGAGAGTCTTCTTCACCTATTTGCGTTTTACAGGCTGGACTCAAGCAACAATCAACGGCGGCCGAAGGAGCAGTTCTGCTACATCGTATCTCGGACCCGAATTCATCTCGCGAAAGAACCTACATGTTCTCGTCAACGCTCAAGTCACCCGACTACTCAAGACCGGAACAACGCAAGATGACAAACCGGAAATTCTAGGCGTCGAGTTTGTCAATGGTGACGACACGAGTAAGCACACATAAAACTCTCACCAACCCGGATAAAGCAATAAGGGGTGCTTCTTTTTTAGCCCACAAACTGACAGTTCGCGCTACGAAAGAAGTCATCCTTTCCGCAGGATCGGTCGGTACGCCACATCTTCTTCAGCTCTCAGGCATCAGTGATGAAACCCTTCTCTCACCTCTCGGCATACCGACGATCCTGCATAACCCCTCTGTGGGTCGAAACCTCTCCGATTATCCACTCCTCCCGAACCTCTGGCTCGTAAATTCAACCGAGACGTTTGAGAAAGCAGAGAGGAATACAACTGTGGCCGCCGAGCAGCTGGCCGAATGGGAGAAAAATGAGCAGGGGCCGTTAGTGGATACGTTATTGGATCATTTGGCTTGGTTGAGGATTCCGAATAACGAGATGGCATTTTGGGATAATTTCGAAGATCCAGCAGCGGGGAATCATACGGCACATTTCGAGTTTTTATTTTCTGTGAGTTGATATTGTGTTCCTCCATTTCATGCTAGATTGAAGCTGATGGTGTTTTTACTAGAATGGTATCATACCTGGAACGTTCCCTCTCCCTCCCACAGGTAATTTTTTGTCAATAGTAACGGCAGTCGTCTCGCCGACCTCTCGTGCGTCCCATATTCCTTCTATCTTTATTATACGTACTCACCCTTTATATGACAGGCGGCTCCGTAACACTGAACACCTCCGATCCCTTCGCTGCGCCGCTCATCAACCCAGGCATCCTCTCCTCCACCTTTGACTTCGAAGCGATGAAATTCGCGATTCGATCCGCCCAACGCTTCCTTCTTGCACCAGTATGGAAGGACTACATCATCTCACCATTCAATGGGTTGCAGAATACCACCATGGCTGGATCTGAAGACGAGTTGGATGAGTATGTGAGAGCAAATACGGCTACCATTTTTCACCCTGTCGGGACCGCTGCGATGAGCCCTGCTGAGGGCGTGGAGTGGGGTGTTGTTGATCCGGAGTTGAGGGTGAAGGGTGTGAGTGGGTTGAGGGTTGTTGATGCTAGTGTTTTGGTGAGGAGCTTTTTTTGAGTTTGTGAGTGGGTGCTGATGGGTGTGTAGCCTATTGTACCCGCGGCGCATACGCAGGTTCCGGCGTATATTGTTGCAGAGAGAGCAGGGGATCTGGTTAAGAAGACTTGGGGGGCTTTGTGATTATCCCCCATGCGACGCGACTACGTGAGGGAACTGAATCGAGGCTTCATAAATGCTGAATATCGCGTGGTCCCTTTGGCGTGATTTATGGCACCAACAGTGATAGGATTAAGTAGGCGTATACTTCGTCGCTCTCTTTTTCTACCCGCTGTCATTGTATATCTGCAATGAGGTCTCTCAATACCCGTGACAATTGTCCCCGACTTTTATCCTATTTGTCTTCTGAAAGAAACCCCTTGGAACAAGGTCATCTGCATGCATTCCCCGCGTTTCATGTCCGCTCTTCCCTGATAACCCGACGAGCGTGAGAGAAACCAAACTGGGCCCGCAATAATAGAGAATTATGATCCCTATCTGGTCGTTGTTCCGGTCAGACCATTGACCGATACATTAACCCTTCACTTGTGCGGTCGCTCTTCCTTCACCTGTAACATATGGTGCGACGCTACGCATCAGCGCCCTCTCATCTGCATGTGATCATGCTAGATTGTTTCAGTTCGCTAAGTCCAAGTTACGGGCCGAAGCCCCGAGGACAAATGATTAAAGTTGTAAATACGGTGACCCTTGAACTGGAATGTGTACATAAAGAAGCCAGTGAAAACCGGGAAATATAAATCGATGGATGAAATGATAGTAATGCTCCAAAAAGACCTGACTGGGTATATTCTACACATCAATTCAAGCGCCTCCGAGACAGAAAAAGCCTGGTTAAATCTAGATTAGTAGGTATGACCTAACGCCCGAGCATGAGCCCGTGTAGTGATACAGCAATCCTTCACCACAGACGCTCTTCTAAACCGCGGGGACCGGCATTGTGTATGAGTTGTGTGTGTGGGTGTATATCAGCTGGGTGGGCAACGAACTTGATAGAACCTGAAGTGGAATATTCCCAAGGCAGCCGTGAGTTCCACTCAGAAGTTCCTCTTGTTCGACTGTCCGGGTTGTGGTATGCGTCGCAGAGGTTGAGGATCAGGCGGCAGCCCATGATAGTGATGACGCAATACGAGAAGGACGCCGGGATGCTAAAGTACCGAGTCTCCGCTTTCAACCAGACCACTGTAGTCGCTAGGTATATCGCGAACGCACTGAATCCCTTCATGAGTTCAAAAGCCATGAAGGTAATGCAGAAGTGGACTCACAAGAAAAAGTACCCGAAGTTATCGCGAAGCACGATGGCTATGAGTGATTGGTAAACCCAGTCGGGCGATAACAGACGCCAATTCTTTATGACAACACCTACAGCCAACAGGAACAGGAGGCTATCGAAGACCAAGATAGGGAGCCAGAACGCGAAGGCATAAGACGGTAACTTGACGAAAGTGCATTGATATATTCCAGGTACGGGTTCGGATGTGACTGTTGATAACGACCCGAATTTAATATGTGAGCGGATAGAAAATCATATGAACGCACCTTCCATTCCATCCACAGCCAAAAATCCAACTGTCGCCAAACAAATGACTCCGCACGTAAAAACTACAGTGAGACATCTTTCCAGAAGCCTGCTACCGTAAAGCGCTTGAATGCGAAATTGGAGGATAACTGGAAAGCGTCTAGGCTGTTAGTGATTAGGTCGTTCATGAATCCAAGAAAGCTCACGCTGTGTAGTCCATGTACACGTACAACCTATTACTGTGAGGGCGCGGGTGCCCCAGACACCTGGAATCCGCCGATCAGTCTAAAGACTGAGGCAGCACCCGCGACATACGTACAACTGAAGCCGATAGCAAGTACGGCGAACACAACCCAATTCAGTCCGGGATCCTACCCCAGAAGGTGACTAGTAGCACGTACAACTAGGAACGAGCTCAGTATTCATTCCTTGAATCCCCAAAGATATCCTTACCGAATGAGTGGGGTGTTTGTTCAGATAAACTAGGAGCATAACACGCCAGACCCCGTTAGATTGGCATAAATACTAGGCTGTGGGACAACACACAATACGTTTGTCCCCTTAGAGTCAAATAAGTCATACCGTTACACATACAATGCCATTAAGACTCACAGTATTACGGTATTCCCAAGATATCGACACTGAGTTAAGGCTGTTAACATACATGATCGGAGGGGCCTGGAAGGGGGAATGGTACCATGAGATATAGAACCTTTGACTTCGACCAACGTTGTTTCTGTGACTACGGGGTCAGTACAATACCGAATATGTGCGGAAGATTGACTAACCCATATCAATTCCAGCTAGGCCATATCATGAACCTTGAAATATGTGAAGCGTTGTGAAGCCCACTCACCTCCTTGTCGAGGGTGGTGACTACGATTTCTGCATCAGTGCATATTTCATATCCGACTAGTGTTCTAACACTCACAATGATCGTAGAAGGTGATGGTGAGGGCAATAACTATATCATGGTTCCTAAACCGACTATCACTTAACCATGACACAAGTACGCACATTGGGAATAACGCTGAAGGTAGAGCACCTGAACGGTGGTAGATACGAGCTCGATCTCCTCGCTAGTTGGGCCTGGTGGCATAACGAGTGCCGACCAAGGGCTAATGGAGGACACGAGCCACAACGAACAAAAAATAAAGAGCGTGTGTCAGGAAGCATGGAACTAACGAATCCCTGCGAGGTTTTATACAACCACTCTCAATAAGACTGTGCATAAAAGCGACGATCTTCCTAGCCCACACGGCGATCAATCGATCAAATATGGTCTCGACCATCTTGTTGAGAACCTTGTTTGGTTAGAGCCTGTAGGAGCTTCCATCCTGCCGCCGTAGAACCACGTATCAAATTTCTTGATAACGTAAAACAGCATGGTCCATACTTGTGGGTAAGTCGCTTCGAGCCTCGAACCTCAAGGTGACAAGAACGCACTGACAGATACCAGCCTTAGACTCGGCAAAGTCGAAGTCGAAGTCGAAGTCGTCCCAAGAGGATTTGTCCGGAGATAATGATACCTGAGGACTGCCGTGGACATGATTTTACTTCTTTCGCATCAAGATACCGTTGCAGGCTTTTTGACATGGAGGACGTCGGCTAGTTCAATAATTAAATCTGAGTGTTAGTATCCCTTGTGAATTCAAGGGGGCAGACCGTAGTATTCGGGTCTCCCAATATGGTACGTCATCGTCCATTCAACATTGAAATCAGCTGAGGGGACAGGCCCGGGTCAGGATTATTGTGTCGAGGTTTGATGAGTTGTTCGAGGAACCCACGTTGATAATACGGACTCCATTGGAGTCCCCTTCCCTGAATGTCATGACCATCAACGGACGGGGTGTGTGGATAAGGTGCATGAGACGATTGGGAGTACGATGGCGTATGTGGGGCATGAGCCCCGGGTGTGGTGTTGGATGTATAATCCTGTGGAACTTCCTTCTGGTCCATTAGCATTTGTCCCGATGGACAACCGAGTACTGAGGTTTAGCATCATTTGGGACCAACGCCAGCCACAGGGGGTATCGTTGCCTTCAAGACACCGGAAACGGCATCCCTCACAGCGCCCAAACTTGCAGAATTAATACTTGAGGGTAGGTTCTCGCCTAATATAGTCAATATCGTTAACGGATATGATACACCTGCAATAAAGTATTATTTCGGAACTAACGTACGTTGCTTTCTTTGGACAGGCACTGCGGGCTTAGCAATGGCCTTGCACCCCAAGATCGAAAACGTCGCGTTTATAGGGAACACCATGACAGGAAAGAAGATCCTCAAAGCCCTCTCTGGGAGGAACTGGAAGGGATAAGCTGCGTTATGCTGTCCTACGATTGTGCTTGATGATGCAGATTTGTATTAGACGCCGAAGTGGGTTATCGGGATTCTGTACATCTTTTAGTGATTCTGGCTGACGCGTTAAAGGTTCTTATACTTATTGTCGGTACCTAATGTGGTCTTGCAACTGTCGATTAGGCCGCGTGTGCTTTAGAGCTGGGAGCATTGGCTACTGGTGCTCATAGATTAAGTATACACAGGCGACAGAGATGGACGTTCCGGATTCTGTTTAGTGAGTTGGTTAATATACCCTTGGCGCGTAAGCTTGAATGTGCATGTCTCGGTGTTGGAAACTGGGGCTTTTGTGGTTTCGGCCGCGGGTGCGCAAGTCAAGGGTGTGGATATTAATGTTAGTCAGAGGCCAAGAATTTGTGATGTCGTCATTTAAGAGTAGCTCCAGGGGACAATCTAAGAGCTTGCGATATGTATCATCCCAGCTCCCGCCCATTTGATGCTCGGTCTTTGGAAGCACAAAGAAAACAGGAGATTCATGACATCCCACGTTGGTCACTGGTCGCCACATGGATATTTCCTCTCTTTTCCCCAGATCTGTTTCGATTACGGGTCGTCATGACATGTGACACAAGAACGGCCATCAAATCCAAAAATATCGATAAAGCTCTCTCCCTTGCATCCTCATTGCTTCTGTTGCTTCTGTCGACAACTTGGCTGCTCAATTCATAGCAACTTTTCTTCACGACTAAATGTTCTTTGCCGAAATTAATACTTATCTCCAACGTTTGAAACTCTGAAATGCCCCTCGAGCCTCACTAGCCCCAGATTCAGCATGCTTTCGAGATGCTTCGTGATAAGCCTGCAAGATACCAGTGACACAAAGGACTAAGAATGCTCGGTTAAGCTGGCTGTCAGTGTATCTCCATTTCATTCTACTGTTAGGAAGGCTCCGACTAGCATAATGTAGACTTTCGGCCGGACGCTTCAGAATCCCAAAATCGAGATCGAAAGTCGAGGGGCTATAGTCGGGGCGATACGCTGAAGGCCGCGGAACACCAACTTAGAATGCTGACTGATTTAAACAAGCTGTCAATGGGCCATGAGTAGAGGTAGCCGAAATGTTGGACCCGATTTTGGACTTGAAGCTTGAAGTTCGATGCGCGCCGAGCGGTGAGGTGTCCATTATATATGTAAGACATAATGGAAACCAGCCAACTACCTTAGTTGCAACCTATTGTTGGGAGCAGCCCTCGTCAATTGTTTGTTGCGACCGCCCCACCCCTCAAAATTTCAACAGCCTTTTGCATCTTAATAATGTTTTCAGACCCTTTAAAAATACACAAATCGGGCCGAAAATGCCAAAAGTAAATCAATATATGAAGCAAAAGCAACTTCCATTGCCCACCAAGCCAACCCAGGAGCCTGTTTTCGTACTTGATTGATACCATGATATAGTTGTAGCATCCTCCACCAACAGCGTTCAAAGTCACGTATGCGATATCCATGCCGTTGGTCTCGCGATTGGGAGTAGCACAGGAACGGCAGCAAAGTTGCTAGAGTGGGGATAGATGATGTCAGTCCTCCAAGCCATTGGACTACCGATCACCGCGAATTGCGAGTCGGGCAACGCCTATAATAACTCCACAATGACTCCGGGGTTTTGCAGTCCCCATGCTATCGGTGGTCCGTACTGCGGACGGGTGCATCAGGCCACAGAATTGCCATTTTATTTCGGACCGAAGTATAAATGGAGGTAGCATGATCTTCGTGTGTGGCTGGAGGTGCGTGAAGTGAATATGGCACATGAGTATATCTATAGCAAACATTCACCATTCAGACTCCAACGCGGCATAGGCCGGCGGAGGTAACAGAGTGTTACCCGGCCCCACTCCCTCTCCATCTGCTCAACCCTTCGGTTTCAAGCTTTAAATAAGTACTAGGGCCTTCTTGACTGCATATTTGATCGTGTTGGGCAAGATACAAACGACATTCAACCTGCTCTTCGCGCCTCAAAAATCTCGTTCTTTAAATGCCAAGCTTTTAAATATGGTACCCAACTACCTCACATCTCCGCGCATCTGTACGTGATTTGAACATATAGGTGCGCTAGGTCCTTTAGAATCCCAGGTTCAAATCTATTTCGGTGTGCATACCGAACGTAATCCTAGGGGCTTGAGCGCCTTGTAGCTCCCAAAACCTCTTATTCTCCATCTGTTTATGTGCCTTTCAAGCGAGATATAAATGCGCTAGGTACTCAATCCAAATCTATCATCTACTTCGTTGCTCAATGACGCTCCTGGCACGTCGTGGTGTCTATTCTCTTTTATCGCTCTTGCAGGTTGCGCTTTGCGCAGTCCATTTCCAGAGCCCCAGTGACCTACCAGGCATCGACTATGACTTCATTGTCGCAGGAGGCGGCCTCGCTGGTGCTGTCGTCGCGACTAGACTGGGAGAGATTCAAGATTTCAAAGTCCTAGTTATCGAAGCTGGCCCGTCGTAAATTAATGCCATTCTTTCCTTGCCGGGGACATGCTCAATGGTGCTTTGCATGGACAGGAATGAAGAAATATTTATCAGTCAGGTCCCAGGATTGGCGCTCAATGTCAGCGTGCCAGGGACGCGCATTGACTGGAACTATACAATCGCGCCGCAGACCCACGTTAATGGGTTCGTTGGTCCGTATCTAAGGGCTATGATGCTCGGAGGGTGCTCGTCGCACAGTAAGTGAGGCTTCTGACGCCTTTGATTCTTTATTGATAGTCTATAGATGAGATGATGTATACTCGATGCTCGCGGGATGACTACGATCGGTGGGCAGCTATGACAGGCGGCGACAATTTATCATGGGACAAATTATTCCCATACTTTCTCAAAGTGAGTCCATCTCTTTCAGTACAGTATGTCGCACTAATAGTTTCTTTTTTCAGGCAGAAACGTGGTCTGGACCCAACGACCCTAGCCTCCCGGAGACAGGTCATTTTGACCCATCACTACATGGGACCAATGGCAATGTCAATGTGTCGGCACCATACCACATTCACCCACTGAACGATCTGATGGTTGAAGCAGTCAAAGAACTCAGTCAATCAAGTAACGAGTTTCCCGCCTTATTAGATCATAATGGTGGACGGCCTATCGGAATTGGTAAGGGCATTCGTCAGGTCTATAGCTTCGCTGACAATATTACACGACTTACTAGGTTGGGATCAGGACACAATAGGCGGTGGTCTTAGGAGCAGCTCTGCGACCGCGTATATGGCCCACACCGGCGATAACGTGCACGTCCTACTCAACACGCGTGTTACGCGCCTCCTGCCTTCCACTAACCATCCTTTCAATGGAAATTCTTCGAATGCCATCGATATACGCACAGTTGAATTTGCTACGAGCCCTAAAGGTGAGTCATCCATTCCCCATACCAAATTCCCTGCTCACAGTGAAGTACCAGGCCCTAGGTACAACCTAACGGCTACGAAGGAGTTGCTCGTGGCCGGTGGGGTGGTTAATACTCCACAAATCTTGCTCAACTCGGGTATCGGTCCCAAAGACGAACTCAAAGCCCTCGGTATCGAGTCTCTCATCGACAACCCAAGCGTAGGCAAGAATTTCAGCGATCAACCCTCGATACTTATCGGTCTCTCCACTAATTTGCCTACCGATGAGTATGTCCTTCATTTTTTGATACGTTTCTTCGCTGACACAAACGGAAGTTTTGACACAACAGCTGCCCTCGCAGAATGGAAGAAATCGCACACTGGCCGGTTTGCGGGTCCTCCGCATTTGGCCTCATTAGGATGGGTACGCTTCCCAGAAACATCGAACCCTTTCAAGGATGGCGCTCCGGACCCTACAGGTGGCCCTAATTCGCCGCATATTGAGCTGTTCTTCAGAAATGTCACCTCGATACCCGACTTGAACACCTCGTCGAGCAACGCCACACTTCTCATGAATATTGTCAATCTCAACCCTGTTGCTCGTAAGTCTATTGATCCCTCAATATCAATGTTGGATTAAATGTTCATCTCGATACGCAGGAGGATCAGTTACGCTTGCTACTTCCTCGCCTTTTGACGCACCTATCATTGACCCCAACCTCCTGGCTGATCCGCTTGACACTGCGATCTTCCTTGAAGGCGTACGAAGTGTTCAACGCCTGTTTGCTGCCAAAACATTCAAGTCGAGTGTGTTTGAACTTGTCATGCCAAAGGCTGATGCGAACGGGACTCTGACGGATGAAGCTATTGTTGACTACATCACGCATAATGCGACACCTAACATCCATGGTGTTGCGTCCTGCAATATGGCACCTCACGGGGCAGACTGGGGGGTAGTTGACCCTGACTTCAAGGTCCGACAAACAACGGGTTTGAGGATCGTTGATGACTCTGTTATGGTGAGTATTTCAAATTCTGTGTTCCTTCGATTCTGAACTTGGGAATGTGTAGCCGTTCGTTCCGAGTGGACATACCCAAGCACCTACTTACGCAGTTGCTGAATTGGTGTCTGATGTGATCAAATCATCATGGAGCAAATAACAGGAATTCGATGAAGGGTCCTTCGGATGCTGGTTAGGCAGAGGGGCGAACCCTATCCCACCATCTAATATGTATTGTTTTAAACGTGTCTCCTTGTGCATTGTAAGACGAATAAATCGCACTTACTTGTAAAACTCAGTCGAAGAACAACAAGAGAAGGCTTCCGGTGAATTTCATGAACGGGTCCAGTCTTGTCATCTTCCGTAATGTTGGGTCACTTGATCACCATATTGTCCGAACTCATAGGCAATGGTACATTATATACCAACGTATCATTGGGGGTGCTCCGGGATTCTTGCAGTATCAGCCATTTGCACAAAGTAGGGACCAGCTCCTCTACTGGGATATCATACCCGAAGTGGTAGAAATCAACTTGCACTCGCCACGAAAAAGTATTACTCCTGTTTGGTCTTCTTATGGCTGTACCATTAGTCAAGACATCAGCCTCCTCTCATTCGCGTAGTTGCTCTTTCCTCGTCTGTAAAACATTACATAACATTATGCACCAGCGCCCTCGCCCACGACGCCGCCTACTATACCCTCCCCGTTTTCTCTCCCTCGTTATCTACATACCTTTCCAACGCCGCACCCGGAATGCTGCTATCGCTCGAGTCTATAGTTATGTTGAAATTAATTCAACTGAACTGGAATTTGTATGTAAAGGGGCCATCAAGAAATGGACAAAATGTGGATAGAATGAATGGAACGGTAATAACATTCCAAAAAGCCTGAGAAAATATACAATCTAAACGCCAATTCAAGCGCACCCAGAACAATAATAACCCGGTCGGGTCTAAATTCAAACATAACCTGAAATATGGGCGTGAGCCCGCACAGTGATGCAGTGGTCCTTTACCATAGGCACTCTCAGTCCTAGCCGTTCCCCCCGTTCCTTACGTTGGACACGTATCAACCATTGTGTGAACGCTCCGACTCGGATAGCACGGTCAACTCCACAGCACGAGGGCGGCTGGCATTAGTACCAGTCCGGCGGCTGATAGAATGTGAACGGGAACGTCCCCCGGACAGCGGTGAGCTCCATTCAGAAGACCCCCTCACCGCATAATCTTCTGGGTTATAATATGCGTCACAGAGGTTAAGAATCAGGCGGCAGCCCATGATGGTGACAACGGAATATGAAAAGCACGCTGGGATGCTATAATATTGGGCTTCCGCTGTAAACCAGACGACTGTGGTCGTTAAGTATATCGCGAATGCGCTAGGTCCCTTATGAGTTCCAAAACCTTGAAGCTAATGCGGGGGTGGGCTTACCAGAAAAAGTATCCGAGGTTATCACGGAGGATAATGGTCACGAGCGATGGGCCAACCCGTCCAGATTCAGGTAACGATTGTTGCCAGTTCCTGATAACAATACCTACAGCCAGCAAGAACAGGACGGTATCGACAGCCAATATAGGGAACCAGAACATGAAGGCATAAGACGGAAACTTAACGCAGGTGCATTGGTATACTCCAGGTACGGGCTCATTTGTGACTGTCCATAACGACCTGAATTTAATACTAAATAGGAGAGTATACGAACACACCTTCCATTGCATTTATAGATAAGAGCCCCACTGTCCCCAAACAGATGACACCACTCGCAAAAACTGTGTTGAGAAGTCTTGACAAAAACCTACTATCGCAAAGCGCTTGAATGCGAAACAGCAGGATAACTAGAAAGCATCTAGGCTGGTATTGTTTATCATGCTAAGATAACTCACGCTGTGCGGTCCATGTGCATATACAGGCTATCATCACGAGGATACGAATACCCCAAAAACCTGAAAAAGTTGACAATCGGTCCAAGAACTGAGGTATCGCTTGTGGCACACGTACATCTACACATCGGTAGCAACAAGACACGATCCAATTCAGCCCAAGGCTTTGTTCCAGAGAGCAACTATGAGGCACGTACAACTGGGAACTGGATCAGCATTCATACCCATATCACCAAAAATGACCTTACCGACTTAGAGGGATGTCGGTTCAAATAGACTGGAAGTGTAACACTTCGACATCAGATTGGCACAAGACACCAAATTCAGGAGCAACATACTATAGGTCTCCCCCCTTGAAGCCAGGAAATAAGCCGTACCATTCCACATGTAACCACATGATCATGACTTACAGTATCATGGCGCCCCCGAGGTACCGACACTAAGTTGGTGCTGTTAGGACATATTGTCGGAAGAGCTTGGAAAAGGAAGGATACCACGAGGTACAGAATCTTTGACTTCGACCAACGTCGTTTCTGTGGCCATTGCCACGGGTTAAGTACATTGCCGAATATGTGGGGGAAGGGGTTCACTAACCCATACCAATTCCAACTAGGCCATGTCGTGAGGAATGGGATGTGAAGTATAAAGGCTGACTCACCTCCTTGTTGAAGTTAAGGACTGGATTCTTGTCAGATCCTAGTAATATCCGACTGACGTTCTACTGGAACTCACAGTGATCATAGAAGGTGATGACAGAGCCGGCGACTAGACCACGATTCCTAAATTAACCATTACTTGCCCACAACAGAAATACGTACGCTGGCAATAATGCTGAAGGTAGACCACCTTAACAGCAGTAATTACAAGCTCGGCCTTCTCACTCGAGTCTGGTTGCATGACGAGGACCAAGGGGGAACGAACAGGAAAAAAGGAGCGTGTGCGTGTCAGGAAGCATGGAACCAGTTAATCCCTGTAAGGTTTTATACAGCCATCTGGATTGAAAACATACGCGAGAGCGAAGATCTCCCGGGCCCTAAATATGGTCTTGTTAAAGAGAACCTTGTTTGGTTAGAGCAGCGCCAGGGTCACATACTAATTTTCCCCGGGCATGACGGTGTCCTCAAAGGTCCGGTGAAATGTTCGATTCCGATTTCGAAACACTGTCCTCCTCATCCCTTAGAAATTCTTTTTTGGCAACCATCTCGACCCACCTACAGCAGCAGGCAGCGGATGACACAGAAACCAAACCACTTGGCATATCCGATAATAGGCTGAACTTTGCGTGACCCCAAATCTTCATGCTAGGAATCCCTGTGGATAATTTGTTGCATTGACGTTTGGGGACTTGAGTTAGTGGATAATATAAACGCAGCTGGGGAGATGGCCAATGATCAGGAAATTGTCGGTTCGGAAAAGTCTCCTAAGACCCCATCCATGCCACCACAGCAACTTTGTCTCGATACGAGGCGCGATGATCTGGTGTTGAAGCACCGTGCTTTATCATCGATATATTATAATGAGATATCCCTGAGTGCCACCGGCGGCTGCCCCATCAGAAGTAACTTTACGCCAAGTGATGATAATGAATGCCAGTCCAGGTCACCGGTTCAACACCAGGCCGTTGCAACAGTCGTTGTGGGGCCGCCCACCGACTTCACTGTTTCCCCCGCGGAAATTACAGTTCTGTCGGGTTGGACAGGTGGCTGACGTTTTTGGTGAAATCCTTAGAAATCGGATCAATACCTGATACACATATGGAGGTTTTTCATTCATGCTCTTGGTGGTTTATTTAGCGGTAAGGGAGCCAGGGACTGCCGAACAAGAAAGTCTACTACCAGTCTCAGACTCTCGCACCACACAGCTGATCTCGTGGATGGTTGGGAACTCAGTGCAGAAAACTATGCTTCTGATACTCGGTTCGCGCGAGCCACAGGTTATTTCTATTGTATGGCATTCACCAGGCTGTGTTGAAGAGGCCCACAAATTGCGAGTCATGACCCTTATTATACATGATTCCTTCCCGAGAGATGAGCTAGTCTAGACTGGTCTGAATAAAAAAACATCGCAGTACTTACTGGCTAGTGAGATCTCAGGTCAATCGCGTATAACATACTGGTCATAAACAACGTAAAGTTTCAGGTCCGTTGTATATGCTTTTGATAGACCTGACTGAACGCGCTCTTGGGCTCATTGTACATATGTCTACTGGTATCACCGTATGTCACTCTTGTGACAGAGGAATGGGTGGTCTCACTGCTGTCACTCTTGTTTGTACATTACACATTCATTAGTCCTCCCGCCCACCTTGCCAGTTATGTGCTTCGGAGTTTCCTCACCCCTAGCTTCGTTTTTTAAAGAAAAAAAATGATCTACTCATATTGCACATAACCTATGGCTCGACAAATGGGATACTGGCCCGGATTTTGACCTGAATAAGGAGACGACAACAGCCCATACTCCTGCTGCACCCAAAACTAAAGCGACCCTACCCACCAAACGCCCGCCACCAAACTAAGCACACCCACATTACGGCAGCCACCACGACAACTTCCATATCTACCTCCGCCTCCGAGCGCAGATGTACAAGTCGGAAGAACTCAGCTCGACATCCGCACCTGATATCTCAAGTAAGTACATCTTTCTTCAACATTGACCCCCCTCCTTGCGCCCTCCCCTCGTAATCACACACCCACCCCGAGCTGTGACGCGAGCGAGGTGCGAATATTTGAATTCTCGTCCAGGCTGCGTCGTCACTTGGCTGGAAATTGGAAACCTCTTTCTTGTCGAGGTCTCCTGCCTCGACCTTATCCGTTCCGTGCTGAGCTTTCGTCTCGACCTTCGCTTTATTAAAAACCCACCATCCCACCCTTTTCCGTTGAACTCCGGCCCAGGTGACAAACCAAGGACGCGCCATGGGTGACCCGCCGCGTTCCTCCTCGACTTCACCGGGGGAATTGGGCACTATTTAGCCCAACCCCCCAAGGCCCACGCCCCCAAGGTCGGAGTTCAGGTATATTTATTATATATATATTCGGCGCCCAACATGGCCGCCAGACGAGATGCTTTTCAGCCAACATTTCACTGCTACTTGCCAGTTGTTGTATCCTGCTATGTTATCAGCCAAATTCAATTTTATTCATTACCTACAACCCCACATGTTACATATACTTCCCACTGCCTCTTTTTGGGGGTGGCTCTCCCCGTTGGAACGTATCTGCTGTCTGACGGTGCTCCTTTTCTGGGTGACCCGTCTGTGTTCCTCTTCGACCTCGCCGCCTGGATTTTTGGGCCCCCTTTTTCAGCCCAACTCCAATGACCAGAGCTGGGTCCGCCAATTCATTATTACATTCGGGGCCCCCAGCTGCTGGACGAGATCTTGCGTTGACAATCACTTATTCTAAAGCCGAGGTGGGTCTTTTTCTACATCAGTGATTCAAAGGCTCCTCTGCCTCTCACCGAGTCGTAGGTGACACGCGGTTTTCTGGCTCAGCTCATATCGATGGCCACGTGTTGTAATATATAATGAACACCATTTTTCCCAGCTTCCTGAATTCTTCCTTCCTCCGGTTGATGGCCTCAGGCCTCAGTGATTTAGCCGCATTAGATCCCGACATTATATTTCCCGATTTTCTGGAGATAACAAGCTATTAACTACTATTGACCGGCGATCTTCCTCCACCCACCCACGGATGACATAGGCATTCTTTTCGCTGCTCGTGGCGCTATGGGCTAAAATTATCTTTGATATACATTCTTCCTCTTGGCATCGCGAGCTCTTCGCTGTTCATTCAATTAGAAGCCATGCAAGCCAATCGCTGGATACCATTTAACTATGTGCCTCCACGCAGACCCGCTGTTCGTGTTACAAAATGATGGATTTCCCCACTATCAACACCTTTGGCATATCACGATGTTTACATCAACATTTTTGAAACAAACTCATGAACATCTGACCGCCGACTGGCACTCACGCTTTCCCTACGTGCCTGTTTGAATTTATTCGAGCTTTTGGTACCTCGTCGCCACCGTAAAGCCTTGCCTTGTCCGTATCGCGGCCTATCAGGTTTATCGAAATACTCAACTCAGCTGCGGTTTAGTTCACGCCGGACTAGTATTGCTGAACCGATACCCACGACAACAAAAATCCCGTGGATTTCAGATCCTCCATGTACAAGATTCGCTCATTGTTGAAGAATAAAAGCCTGAGGTTGTGGGGTCACCTCTCATCAGTTGCCCAAAGCACAAAGATGAGATTCTTCGCTTCAGCTCTTTTCTTCTCGCTCTTCAAGGTCGCTTTCTCTGCTGTAGTCGACACCAGGGTCACGGAAGTCACTGTCAACGTTGTCAACGCACAACTTGCTCCTGATGGCTTCGAGAGGAGTATGTCGCATTCGGTCATGCCTAGGTACCTATTGCTGATGAACTATAGGCACCATCGTTGCGAACGGAAAGTTCCCCGGTGCTGCTATTACTGCTCAAAAGGGCCAGACTCTCCAAGTTACTGTCAACAACAAACTGGTAGGCCCTTAATCATTTCAATGACTCGCACCCCATGTTCATCGAATCCATCCAGACCGACGCGTCCATGCGCCGGAGCACAGCCCTTGTGGGTTTTCATAGAATTCTGCCCCTTTTGATCTGCGCCTGATGCGTGTCTAGAACTTCGATGGAATTTTTTTCAACACAGCCAATGTCTATGAGGAGGGTGAACCTTTCATCAATGCTTGTCCCATCGCTCCCAGATCCAGCTATACCTACACCGTACCCCTTGGATCCCAAGCTGGTACCTTTTGGTATCACAGTGAACTTAGCGTTCAATACGTCGATGTAAGCGCCCTTTCTCAAACATCCTCGTTTCGCGTTCTCAAGTGTTGGCCAGGGTCTCCGTGGCCCTCTCATCATTTATGATCCTGAAGACCCCCATCGCAGCCTCTACGATGTTGACAACGAGTCCACTGTAAGATTCCACTCCAAAATCATCTCTACAGGCTCCTTTTTTGATTTCTGGCACTAGATCGTTCAACTCTCCGATTGGTGGCAGAACTCTACTCTTCCTCTCATGGCGGGCTATGAAGCGACTGGCATCGTCCCGGTCTCCGACTCTGGCCTTGTTAACGGCGCTGGCCGCTACAATGGTGGCCCTGCTGTCCCCTGGTCAGTTATCAATGTTGTACGAGGAAAACGCTATCGCCTCCGCATTATCAACGAATCTGCTCGTAACGTTTTCACTGTGTCAATCGACAACCACGATTTAAGTGAGTATTGAAGCCTTGTTCTTTTTTTTTGCGGTTGGCTCAGACGCTCCAATACAGCGATAATCGAGGCCGATGGCGAGCTCACCGAGGCTCACACCGTCCAGAAGTTTGACATGTTCGCTGGCCAGCGTTACTCTGCTGTCCTTACTGCCAATCAGCCCGTTGGCAACTACTGGTTCAATGCACCTTTCGTAGGTGGTTCTCCGGATCGTAATCCACACCGTAGGCACTTCCCATCTTCTGCAGTATCAAGCACTCAGCATTCTTTGCAGAGAATGCTACCCTCTCGCGTGCCATCATCCGTTATCTCGGTGCTCCCATCGCCGACCCTGCTGCTCCAATGACCTCTGGTCCCGCGGACGGTGCTCTCATTGAAGCTGATCTTCGGGTAAGCAAAGAATGTCATTCTTAGGATGTCATCCGCTGACTCTATTTTCAGCCCCTCGTCCCAACTCCTGTGAGCAGTTCAGATAACAGCGCAGCTTTAGGCCTGCATACTAAGAGTGTCTAGGTTTCCGAACCCGATGTGACCCTGAATCTGGATCTCCAAGTTGTACGTACTTTGGCAGGTCACTCGCTTAGATTAGTGCTCATTACACGTCACTAGGTCGCTGGGAAGGCTATCTGGAACGTCAATGGTGTTTCCTTCCTGCCAGAGAAAGCACCAACCCTCGAGCGCGTCTTGGGTGGTGCCATTCAACCCGGTGACTTCAACGCTACTGAAAACGTCTTCGTCCTCCCCGCCAACGCGACAGTCGAGGTTGTCTTCCCTCCTACGTACGTGAATTCGTATTTTTCAGCTCATTGAAGACATGATATTTATAAATATATACATATATATAGTGATGATGATGATGCTCACCGTAAGTCAATTCTATAGACCAATCTCTAAAATTGGAACTTATCATCCACTAAATCAAAATAGCACTTCACCTTCACGGCGTGAGCTCCTTATTCCAGAACGATACAGGCCCCGATATTAACACGCTACCCAAATGTAGATGAACTTCCAAGTGATCAAATCCATGTCTTCTCCCGCCAGTAACACGGTCAACCCTATCCGTCGTGATGTGCGCCCTGTCTGTTGTCCCATTCGTATACAAAGACTCACTTAACGACAGACCGTCGCTGTTGGAGGATCTGGTACTACTATCCGCTTCAATACTGATAAACCCGGACCTTGGTTCTTCCATTGCCACATTTATTGGCACAAGCAAGCTGGTCTCGCCACTGTCATGCTTGCCGATCCTGCCACTGTCCAGACGGCTGTCCACCCTTCCAAAGCTTGGAAAGCTCTTTGCCCTGCGTGAGTATCTCTTCGTCAACATGGCCGTATACTGACTCGCCTCCCCAGTTACAATGCTCTCCCTGAGGAGCTCCAGTAGACATAAGGTTTATGATTATATTCACAAGTTACCGGCCTGTTTCCTGTGTTACGTGCATGCATCTACTTCGTGTGCTCATATTTGGGGCTCAAATTTGATTTGTTCTTGTTTCTTAGTCGGTGGGATGGTGATAGATGATAGGCTGCGTTGAAGAATGAAAGGATGTAAGTGGCTCAATGCGGATGAACCAGCATATTAGGGAGCGAGTACTTGAAACACTCAGACGGACCAACATATGTGTATTGAGTATTCGGCCCCTGAGGTGCTTTGGCGGCTCAGGATAAAGCACAGCCCGTGGGCTCAATCCATCCAACCTGGAAGGGTACACTCGAGAGGCGGGTAACACCAGATAATACCGTGCGTCGAGTCAGTAAACACGGCATTGTTCTGGAATGACTGTGGAGGTACTCCTCAGGAGCTCTGTGTAATCATGTGACGAGTACCACACTAGCCGCCACTTTCAAAGATGATCGATGATACCTGTCGCGACCTATGTCCAAGATAAGTCATTGACCAATTTCTTGGACCAGCTGCTGCTGCTTTCGGGGCTCTCGTACTGTTTCTGCTTTCCCCTCAGAGCCTTTGTTCCCAGTGCTCTCGCTCTCAGCTCGTACTTTTTTTGACCACCGTAACGCTTCTTCAGTGACACCCTCCATAATTCCACCCGGCGTCGCTAAGACATGTGCAACGTAAAACTCGAGCTTATGCACAACATGCTGGTAGCTATGCATTCTGGCTGGCGTTGATTTCTTTGGCTGTGCCTCCGGGGATGGCTGGTCCGCGGTGCCTGGAGCCCTAGGCTCAGATGGCAGTTGATCCTCCCTGAACCGGTAGAAGCAAATCAGATCGGACAGAACGAGGATCGGCATGATATGAGGATGGTCTGCCGTATCAACGAGTGTCGCATCTTCTTCCGGGGATGACTGTGAAGATAATGCGGACATTAACACGACCCGTTGAGGTTTCATCAACATTGCTGTGTCTTCTAATAGAACGGCGAGCAGTTCGGAACTAATTTTCCCCTAAAATTAATACAAGAGTGAGTGCCTCCCGCCTTAGCTTGAGACAAACATGCGCCACACCATTTCAAAACGTGAGTAAACGTCCATGGCAGCGGCTCCGACGCTGGGATGTAACGTCGTCGATCGGCGATCCGACAGGAACGGCACCAGTAAGTTCATCAATCTCTGAGCTTCTTTGAAGTCCGGATTGGTTGTAGACAGGGTGGAAAGCGCGCAGATGGCAAGGTGGCGGATAGTGTAACTATATGCGATGCTGGTTTGCACGATCAGTCATAGCCCCCCTGACCCCCAGATTCCCAACATACCAGATGGCACATAGGTTGTACACCAATGGATGTCCATGTGGTATGGGCTTGACTAATGACCGAGGGATGCGGATAGGCTCTGGCACGAATCCTGTTTTCTTGGGCCCGCCGTTGGAATCGTGAGGATGTATTTTTTCTAGTTCACTTTTAGTCCACCAAGGCTGTTCCAATTCCAGCTCTAACTGCTCGCTGCCCAGTAGTCTTTGTGTAAGTTCGCTGAGCGGGTCTCCGAGAGCTTTCATGAACTTTTCCTTTTCCGCTGGAGCGAGCAACTCCCACATATCTTCGGATGTCAGAGTATCTAAACGGGGTTAGCATAGAGGGCAAACCAAGGATGAAACACTTTTCTGCTCACCAAGATCGATCCCAGCGAACCTCTCTACTAATAAATCTCTCTCGGCCTCATTCTCATCTTCGCTGTCACTACTCCCAAAGGCTTCTTTTTTCAGAGTACCTTCATCTGCAGCGGCTTCTTCCTCAAAGCGTTTGAGAAGGTCCATCATCTGTTTCCGCTCGTTAGTCGTTCGCGAAGGCGTTGTCGCTATGTCAGACTTGAGTTCATCCTTGTAGAACGTTTCAGAGCACTGGGAATGGGGCTACGCAGATCCATATGTTCAGTGTGGTGTCATTTTAGGTACAGAAACACTTACGGACGATCTGAAACAGGTCAACGAGCAGTATGGCACATTACATGAAGGACAAGTGTATTTGGCGAACTGGCGACGACAACTGAGATGAGTCAGATAACACGCCTAAAGCACTATTGATCACTCACAGTTTGCAGATAGATTTGTTCGAAGTATCTTCGACAATGTCAGCTGCAGATGTAGAGATCTGAATTTCCTGGGAGGACATAGATTTCTGGTTTGTGATGAAGGCAGCTGTTGTTAACAATGACTGTCACGGTCACAGCTCTCATCCACCCTGCGTCGCTACACTGTAGACACAGGAATGTCCAGGATGTTGGGAGAGATGCGATATGATTCTGATACAGGAGATCACCCACAGGGATCCATTGCACCCTAGGGAAAATAATTCTAGCTCACATGTTCGATCCCCATCTCTTTCCCCGTTCCTTAAAGGTAGCTGGAGACAGCCTCTTCGCCCTATGTCTGGACTTTGCAGGTCAGGCGAGGCAGTTACATCGTGCGCGGTATCGTCGAATGCGGCGCGTTGGCGCTCGAATATAATCAGACGCTCATCGATTATCACTACATGTTGCGATCAAGACTACGTATTATTACCACCATCGTAGTTATCATACTAGAATTAACATAACAAAACATGACTTTGTCCGGAAATGGATAAATTATTGGCTCTTTGCCCAAGTTATCACCCCCGCGTCGACAACCAAACCAATCAGAATAACCTGACCGATCGGGACGGTCTTGAGGAAAAACTCTCGGCAGTCGTTGGGGACGTCGATGTTTGTTGTGATTAACTTCGAGAACAGCATGGCAGCAGCGCAGAGTAGTGCAATGAAGAAGCCGACTCCTTGGCCGTTTAGCCAGCCAGCGTATGCGAAGAGCGCGAAGAACCCGAGTCCTGTCGTTGCACATATTGGCTTGGTATATGACCCGAGTAGGAGGGCGGGAGAGTGGAGCCCAATTATGATATCATCTTTCTTGTCCTGGTGATTTGTGAGGACGAGGTCTAAGGTCTGAGGGAGTCGGAAGCAAGACGACAAACCTGGTGTTGGTATACAGTCTCGTAAGTGAAGGTCCACAAGCATGCTGCGAGGTACACTAATCGAAGCATTGTCCAAGGAGTTGCTTCGTCTGAGCCCATCGTGTGTACCCAACCCATGAAAACCCCAATATTGAACATCAGTCCCTGAATAATCCGTTAGGCAATGCCCGTGTAGAGGTAGGTAAAGGCCTACCAGAGGGATTGGCGCCAGGTTGGTCCACCGCTATCGCTGGTTTTAGTTTCGGGTTTAGGGGTCGAATTATGCAACGCGTACTTTGCATGTTGGGTAAATGATGTAGAGTGGCCAAGCCCACATTGATATTCTCCGGCTATAATTCATTGGCGTTAGTTAATATGCTCATCATTTGTTTGGAGCGAAGACACCGACACCGGAGGGGGCAGAAATTCATATGCGACGTAGACGCCCATCACGACTTGGAGAAAGAAGAAAAGCCAAGCCCGCTCTGCAGTAATGGCTCCTCTAGGAAGTGGGCGCATCTTTGTGCGTTGAACGAGACCATCAACATCAGCATCAAGAATGTCGTCGATCGCCATTATCTACCTGACAATCAGAAAATTTCCGCTCACTGGGCGGTAAAGAAGCCTTACCAATGATTTAATGCCGAAACACAATGGCACATATGTCCCAGCAAGTCTGACAACGTCCAGCACCGAAATATTTTTCTGTCCATAGGCGCAGTATGCCATGGTAATCGACCAAGCTGCCCCACAGTCAGCGTTGCATTCTTCGATACTTGAGATCAAATTACGAACCGGTTGGTAGCCATACAACCCAGAAGCCGATGTTATTGTGAAGTCGACAAAGCTCCCAGCTCGCCTGGCACTCTGTTCGAGTTGGTAAACTGAACAGCGATTTAAGGAGAGAATGAGTATGAGGCAGCGTCGACTGAATCTCGACCTTCGGTGAGGTCATAGTGGGGAAGTGATCGTCCTGCTTCAAAATGGAGCCTCTGTTCTTATATTGGCCTCGAGTGAGATGCCGCAGCACTTGATGCATCTCTTTACTACCCGCCCATACTCACGGCGCGGGAATACACGTTCCAAACTTCAGCCGAGATGATGTCGTTGTCAGCCCTATGATCAACATGATAGTGACACGAGAGACACTGGAACTACGAATGTTCCTGCCAAAACATAAGCACATGTGTACTTATAATGATCTTCGCAATCTCATGTTTACAAGGCTGTTCAGCTGCTACCCCATGGTGTTCATCATACCCTGTCGCGATTATGTTGGATCCGGGCCTAGCGGGGAGCACAGCACTGCTTGGAGATTGATTACCAAGTGTCGTTTGGTTGGCTACGGGAGTAACAAGCAGTTTTCTGCGTGCACACCCACAAGGATAATCGAAGAACATGGGGAAACAAGAAAAATTGCCTTCGCCGGCGGAATAGATACCCACACGGAAGCCTGGAGCTATCATTAGGACACGCTGGAGAAGAAGGATGTCATACTAGGTGGCATCAAAGAATTAAGATTAGAAGCAACACGCCTCGCTGCTAAAATCCTTTCGACAATCATCAATCCTCCACACGGTTACACCGGCCTACGACTTGTAGCAGTATAGAAATGAAGGGTTCGACAACAACAACTCAACGACAACTGGTCCACGAGTTGTATGTACTTATTTGATAGGAAGGGACCGTGGGAACCTAGGCTCATTTTCTGGGTTGAAGTAGTATTCTTAGACTCTGTTTTGATCGGGCTCGGATTGCCCGAACCACGGAAATTGCTGCTTCTTTGTTTAATTGTTGTGATCTACGGAGAAGAACAAGGGGGGAGACTTGGGGGAGACTGTATTCGCGGGGGTCAAGTGGAATTATCCGGTGTCGCAGAGTCAACGCCGTCATACTTAGATCTAGTAGTGAGTGTATGAAAACGCACCGCCCAAATGATAATTATTTCATTCTCACGGCTTCCAAGTGACACTGCAGGGGTTAGACCCCGTGGTGATTCCGCGCTCGCTGCTCCGGCCCATTGGAGTGCTTTTTTATAGTAGTGTGTTGGCATGCCACCTCCGAGAAGTCGCCTGGCTTATCTCCTGCCATTGCGAAACGAAACCTGTCATCCATTCATTCTGATAAATTTCCATTTATGTTTTATGGGTTCACAAGCGAAAGGGATCTTAGCAGTTAACCGCGGCATAGCGATACTCGACACTCCTCGTTAATGTTACATTACTCGAACTCGGGGTGTTAGGATAGGAACAGTGGGCTGCAATGATCGGGAGGGGGGTGGGATGGAGCCTACAACCTGGACGATTCAGGTAATATCTTGACAAGATGTGTAATATGTCTAACAAATTTAGCATGAACTGCCAAACTATGTCTTTGCTCCATATGCCACGACATGATTTCGCCCATAGATTGGCTCATCTTGATTTGTTAGCATGTCAAGGAGGATTTCTCTAATATTAGCCACTGTGATCATAATCTCATTACTGATAAAATCGGTAGGTTGTGTTCCTGTGGTCGATCAAAGATCAGGGAATGTCAACCAAAGCCAAGTGGTATCACTGATCGGGAGCTGCGCTGGATAAATGCTGCAGTTGAGTTGGTCTGAAGTCGCCTGAAGGAGACCTTTCCGTTGGCGCTATGTGAACATAAATTACGCTATTCCCGACTCCCTTGACGGTACAGACTATACTAGCGGAGTATCCGAACAGATAGACGATCAAAATTTCTGTTGCCAAAGTAAGATCGACTTTCTCCTGAAACATCAGACAAGTAGTTGCGCTGCACCGTAAGAAGCGCAACCCGCCTAATCGAAGTAGCAGACGCGGGCCGTCTAGTCATCACATTTATCTACCGCATGCTTCTTAGTTACTCCGGTGGGAGCATTTTTGCAGTGCTGACAGGTTTCAGGACATAGAGGCCCTTTCCGCATTAGAGATAACCGCCAGCGTATCCTGCAGCTTCTTGGCCAAGCCGGGTGTCAGCTGCATAAGTCCATCAGAGGTGACCAACCGATAGGCCAGCATAGGCTGGTACGTTTCAGGAAGTATCTACGCAGCACCAGTCAAAATCAACCTGAAACGGGATCAAAAGATAGAGAAGTGTACGTACCTCGCTGTTTTCCACAAGAACCGTTCCGATAATATCATCAGGATCACCTATCCTGTTGAGGGCTGGGATATTTCGCTGATCTATGAATACATCAGCTACCATATCCCTGGACCGTAATAACATAAAGAGCATACCGTGTATGTGCATCCAACCGTCCATAGTCTGGATGGCGGTCGCTTTCTGAATCTCGTCCACGCCCTCCTTGAGCCCATCCTTAATGGCCGAGTGCAAGATGTCAAGGAATTTCGCTGCGTTCTCAGAAGTGTGAGACCTCCTGACGTTGCGATATCATCAATAGAACTCACAGTTGCTGACAAAATCTTCCAATGTTATATTCCCACTTGTTATTTTGGGGTCCGTACCATTATTCCTTTCGTTCCCCCGTCCTTGAGCAGGCAGCCATCCAATGATAGTCGCAGAGGAAGAGGTCGGTGGCTTTTCCTGTAAGTAAGATAATGCATATGCTGGAAGAGTTTTGGATGTCGGGGTTGGCGGCTGGATGAGGTGGTAGAAGAGATCTGGTCTACTCGGGTCGGGGAAAGATTCGCCTCTGTTTGGAGCATCGGAAGAGTTGAAACGTCGGTCATATCGATATATGATATCCAGACTTGTTGTATGAGAGGAGTTCGGTCGAGGTGTTGATGATAGGAACCATCGTGAAGCCGCGTATGAGAAGGTCCGCCGTGTCGTCAAATCCGAAGGCCGCCAGACATTTTTCTGGGGTACAAGCTGTCGAATAACTGCCCTTGAGTACTGCATTTGTTGTATAACAGAATCTAATGACAAGAGAGCTCGAGTTGAAACAGAAGGAAGGAGACAATATTGGGTTTGCTGGCCTCGTTGATGGACAACGGACGCGAAGCCGAGAGTACGCGTGAAGTGATGTCATACACGTGATGACCACCAAGAGTATCTTGAAATTCAACTTCTCGGTCACTGTCATTATTGATATCGCACCCGCCGCGCACTTCCCGTCATATTTGAGGCAGCAGTCGCCCTGGCGGTTTATAAAAATCGATAATCGATCATAACACACCAGGGGATAAATAGATACCCAGCAAGAATAGAATACTTCTATTGTTATAAATAATTTCTTCAGAATTGAGTACATTTAACTGGGTTTGGTGATGCGGCGGTGCTCAACTGTTCTAGTGAGTTGAAGGGCCGGAAAGTGTTCGCAGTATTTCTGAAGTGTGCTTCAAGTATGACGTTGTACTTTGAACAATCATATTCTGTCCTTACTGAGCCAGGCGGAAGCCGTCGGTTAATTTAAACCCTCTGCTACGCAGGACGATCAGGTAAATTTTAATGCACCTGAACTTATTTTACAATGGAATTGACACCACGGGCTAAAGTAGATGAGTTGAGGTCTTTGAGATAGAAACTTGAGGACTCACCAGACAGGTATTCTTTAGCTGCGCTTGTACTCTTTAAACACCCTTTAAGTAGATGGATCACACTGGACAGGAAATAACGCACCAAGCTCTTAACAACTTCGTACACGCTCTTGTCATGGTAACGGAGTCCCGTTGCTGGATCGGTATATGGAGCCTGGAGTTTCCGACCATTCGATCAGCTTGCAAACCAGAAATGAGGACGTCCTTACCTCAAGCCCTGTGATATCACAATAACGCCCCTGAGGCCAGACAGAAGGAGGTGCTTCAATTGAGGTATCTATGTTTTGTGTCATGGGTGATGTCTACTTGAACACATATGAACGAGAACGTACATGTGGGAACCTCTTCATCATCTTGTTCTTGCGCCCTAGACTTGGGTGTTTTTCCATCTACTTGCATTCTTCCTTGATCCCGGCCATCTGCTTCTGCTTTCTCCTGACGGCGCCGTTCCCTTTCCGCTCGCTCACGTTCACGTTCTTGACCAAGAACAGTCTTCAGATTCTTGACGCGTCTATTGACATTCTTTGTGTAATTAGGATTCTTGAAAGGCTTTGGAAGGTGAAGGTATGAAAGCTGTTCCGCTAGTGTCTTGAGAAACTTGGTCATTTCCCCCATTCTCGTCGAGTTAAACCCCTTAGGCACTCACAGGTATATGGGGGGTTGCTGATCCATCCGAAGCGGCGACTTTCTTCTTGAAACCGCCTTTTGGAGGCCTGAGAGTCCAATAAGTTTGGCAATAATATGGAACACTATAGAACTTACATAGAGACAATAGAGACAATCAAACGGAAAGATGAGAGTTCTCAGTACTACTTAATTGTACTGTGACGCGCATCGCGTTGACATCACAGTCACACTCGTGACTGATACGGCTCGCATCAAATTTTGAAGTTTCTTAAGTTCCCCTCTTTACATACGCCATGGTGGTACCAAAAGGCGGCAAGAAACGTCCAGCAGCAACAAAACTTGAGTCTAAACCAAAAAGACGCAGCTCAGAAAAGGAAATACCCTCGGTTACTCCAAAATCTACGGAAAAGAAACGCAGTCGACCTATAACGCATGCATTCCCAGTTATCGAGGAGCCGGACTCAGATCTAGAAGAAGACGGTTCAGAAAACTGGGAGGATGTCGACGGTGAGGAGGATGGTGATGAAGTCATGGATGACGAGCCACTATTAGATGAAGATGCCATGGATGTTGATGAGGGGACCGTGACAGCGAAGACACAAAAGGATCCGAATGGTGTGTCGAGTTTATGCATGGCTTGAATATTCAATAATCAATACATAAAGCTGCTAGGGAATCTCATAAAGCCCAAAGAGCTCTACTAGAACAACGAAAAGCAGCTAAACCCCATTCAACACTACTTACTGATGCCAAACGGGTCTGGTCACTTGCCCGACAAAAAAATATCCCGAGTGCAGAGCGTCAAAAGCATGTCAACGAACTCATGGATGTAGTACGCGGAAATGTCAAAGAGATTGTCTTCAAGCATGACGCAAGTCGGATAGTGCAGACCATCGTCAAATATGGCCGACAGAAGGAGCGAGATGAGATTGCACTTGAATTAAAGGGAAAATACAACGATCTCGTCCAGAACAAGTATTCAAAGGTATGCTATCTCCTCGTTCCCTCACAAGTGTTTGCTCATCTGAAATTAGTTCCTTGTTTCAAAACTTATCCGCATCTGCCCAGCCCATCGAGCTTCCATTCTCCAAGAGTTCCAATCTCATGTCCTCCGGCTGCTTCTTCATCGTGAAGCATCTCCCGTTCTTGCGGACGTCTTCGAGCTCCATGCAAATGCTTATGAGCGAACGTTCTTATTACGTGACTTTTATGGCAAGGAGGCTCTTCTTTTTGGTATGACGAAGGGTAGCGCCGAAGATAAAGATAGTGCGAAGAAAGGCCTTGCTGGTCTACTAGAGGGGGCGAATGATGAAAGGCAGAAGCGTACACTGGCCGCGGTCAAGGAAAATCTAATGCTCGTGTATGTATCCAATCCTGTCGCTTGTACACCGCAAAGCTGACGGTCCATTAGTTTCAACAACCCGGACAAGGGTGCAGTTACGCATGCTGTCGTTCACCGTGTCCTTTGGGAATATCTCACAGCCGTGAACACAATACCCGACGAAGCAGAACAGGAGAGGCTACGAAGAGAGATGTTCGAAAGGTAACTTTCCCCCCCTCCCCAGCACGCATCGAGACTCATAAATGCAGCTGTCAGGAGCTTTTGGCGGAGATGGTGCACACGAAGGATGGGAGTCGTGTGGTACGCGAATTCCTCGCCCAGGGTACTGCGAAGGTTCGCCCCACCACTATGTTCCCATCAAAAGGTTACTCACTCTTTCAGCCTACATAGGATCGGAAACAGATTCTCAAGCTCTTTAAGCCACATATTGAGCGGATGTGCCTCGATGATGAGGCTCAGCTCGTGCTCTTCACCGCCCTGGATGTCATCGAGTCAGTCTTTCCCCCCATTCTCTCCCAATGCTCTATTCACCTGGCTGCTTCAGTGACACCAAGCTCTTAGCAAAATCTCTGATATCCGAGATCACCACATCCGCAAATAGCATCTACGAAAAACCACAAGGTCTCCGTGTCCTTGTATACCTCCTCGCACCCCGTACCCGAAGACATTTCATGCCCGCACAAATTGCATCCCTAGAAGAAACTGACAATGCCCGTGCGCGAACCAGCAAAAAGGATCCTGAAGCCCGTGCAACAGAGGTTCGGAAATTTGCTAGTGAGGCTCTACTTCAGTGGATAGCGGAGAATGGAGCAAAGGTGTCGAAAGAACCAAGAGGATGTCTGATTGCAACTGAAGTTATGCTCTACGCTGAAGGAGGTACGCACATTGCTTATCGAGATTTCTGGGTACTTATGACGCGATACTATAGATAAAACCAGCGCAACGAAAACGCTCCTAGACGCTCTCACTGCTACATACCCATCTTTGGACACGTCAAGTCCTCACCCGATCGACCTCTCCTGGACGTCACGGATGTATAAAACTCTCCTTCAGGGTGGACACTACAACAAGAAGGCTCAAGTAATCGAGACGGCGGGCCAGTGGAATGCGTCAGAATTTGTAACGCAATTTATGAATACTGTGCCCCAGAATATCGTCGTAACAATGTGCACCGAAGGAGAGAAGAATGGAACCTTCGTCATTACAACTCTATGTGAGGCGCTGGTGAAAAGTGGTGATGCGAAGAAGGACGAGCGGCGGAAGTTGAAGAGTTGGTTCGGAGAAAAGGAGCGAAAGATTATTCAGAAAGGAGAGGGGCGAGGGAAAGACCTCTTGTTGGAGAAGTTAGCCTTGCTATAGTTGAAAAGTCACGTGTGAGTTTTTTCATGCCTAATGACACCCTAGTGCGCTCGCGTCAGAATGAACGCCAGAGTCTGTTTATATAGTCCAATTTTACGCACTGAGGGCCTAATTATTGCTGGACTAACCTAGCCTGTTGAAGCTCTTACCAAATATCTGTCCTTCAAATCACTCATATCTTGGGCATTGTCCGGAAACCAAAAGGACGCAGGCCAGAATAGCCACGGTTTTCATGTCAGGTTCTCCTTGTCTTGTGTTCCTTCCCGCGTTCGGGTCGCGCCCGTGCCCGTACATTCTTGTTTTCAGGGTGAAGTCAAAACGAGATTGGCAGGAGGAGTCCTCCGTCCCGATCGTTGGGTTGAAATTCCTTGCCTACCATCGCTTATCACAAAACGAGCACAATCCAGTCGTTGTTATGAGCGGATCATGACCTCGGTGAATAGCTAATTCGGATGCTCCCGTGTTATACAAGAGATTTCGTGAGATTCAGACGCGACACACGAACTCGCCGGGTCAAAAGCCCTTGACAATCTTGCTTGAGCATTTCCGACATCGACCATCGTTGACGAAGGCTAACTCGACTCTTACAGTGCTAAAACTTACATTTTACTAACATTTGACATATACTTCTCACGACCCTTCCTTCTAAACAAGTTTGACGAGAGTATCAACGTTGGTGGATGGGCAAGCAAGAGCACGGGGAACAAGCTCGCGAGCCTCCAGAAGCGGCTCGATCTCGGAACGTCTAGTAGATGTGCCCCAGCATTGCTGTTCGTATTTCAAAGTTCAGAACTATGACTCTTATATATAAAAATCCAAAACTTACAGCATAGATATCCCAGCTCTTGTTATAAAGAGTCACAGAGGTTGACTTGTCAAAGAGACTGAAGAAGCTAGCATCGGCACCGGCATAGATGTTGAGACCGGCATTGACATCCACACATCCAGTGACTCTTGCAGTAACAGCACGGGAATCAACCTCGACATTTGCGGTCTCCTCACGAGGGGTAATTACGGCCGCAGCATCGAGAGACAAGGTAGCGTCCGCGTGTGCATCAACATTGAGGAAGACAGTGGCGGTAGCAGCACCAGCGATGGCGTCGATGCCAACTTCGATCCTGGGCTGGATGTGCGCTTCAACGTAGGTGCGAGATGCAAGACTAGGGTTGACCGAAAGCGCGAGGGCTAAAAATGCGAAACATGTCAAAATAAAAATCGATATCGTGACCAAGGATGACGGACCGCTACTGCCAGGGGATACACCAACACCGGACGACAGAGTAGAGGACTTGGGGAAGAACAACTTAGCATTGGTGAGGGTATATGCCAAATCGACGTTGAGGTTGACGTCAACATCGACGGTTGCCAACGCTTGTCCATTAATTTTGAAGGTGGGCCCAAGAGTGAGAATTCTGTTGCAAATGGTCAATGATGTGCGAGCGAGGATTTCCAGGTGAATATAAATACTAACCCGGGCCAGTCAAGACCAGGAAGACCCACAGAATAGAGTGTCTTAATACCAGTATCGGCAGTACCCTAGGGTATATCACCCACATGAGTTTGGCCGATGACATAAATACCAATCCAAGAGGTACTTACCGAAGCACTCGCTACGAGTGTGAATTGGCCATTGAGATCGGCATTCAGTGCAGTGAACATACCAAATTCAGTCAAATCGGGCGGGACAATAGTTCCAACAGCAGCGACACCAATGGTAGCGACGGCATTGGTAGTCGCACGTAAATCTGCCTTGGCAGACGCAGAATAAGCGGGCCAGCCATTACCGGCAGGGCAGGAGAGACCATAGTTGAACAGATTGTATGTCTTGTCGACACTGACAGCAGTTATATCTGTACTGTCGGAGAGATTGAAGGTATTGAAATCTGTCGGTAAATAGTGATTAGTAAAAGGGAGAGCCAACGTCCAAGGTGACCCACCACCGAAGGCATCTTCAATCCAGGTGAAAAAGCCGCGCTTTTCAACGAGCTTGTCGAATAAAACAGAGCGCGCGGCCCGGCGAGCAGTAGCACCTTGAGCACCAGGGAAAGTAGAACCTTCAATTGTGATATTTACTGGGCCAGTCCTGGGGTTCTGTGAGAATTACAAACCATGGCCATAAAAGCAAATTACTCACTCAGAGACATCGAGAGCCTTGAAATCGGTGTCAATAGCAACACCCCTGACAACAGGAGATTGACCAGCTCGACGATTGAGCTTAGAGGCGATGCTTGCAGGAATCGATTGGTCGGCATCAACCCAAGTTTTAGAGAGGCGGCCAAAAGCGTTTTTTCCGCACTGCTCACAGTCTCATTAACAATATCCAGCGGGAGGTGCAATGATTACATACGGTTTCCGGGAGACGAACAATTTTTCCTGACTTTCCTAACTCACGGAACAGGTTTCCACAACTTTGGTGGTCAGATTCATCAGCTTGACAGACGATCCGGACGTTCTGTTGCAAAGCATTCGGATCACAGCCGAGAATAACCCATCCCGATGCAGGCGTAATATCAGTGATAGCGTTTTTGTTGGCACCCCACTACAACAAAATTCTGATCAAGAGAACGCGAAACAGACAATCAGCATCAAATACATACGATCTTCAGAGAGCCCACAGCACCGCCGCGATGGGCAGGCAGGTCGTAGGTACACTCTCCATTGAAGCAAGGCACGCTCCAATCATTGAGAGCATGGACGGTGGCCAAAAAGGCAGGGAGAAAGGCCACGCTCTTGAGAAACATGGAGAGCCTCTCGGAAAGCAGGGGTTGAGGATACATATTCGTGAGGGCATTCCGATTTTTAAGATACGACGGAGGAGAATTACCACACTATGCGTTCTTGATCTGGTTAATCACTGGTGTGCAACATACATCACATTCGTCGAACGCATGAGTGTAATGGCCATCGCGAAATTCCATTTGACATATTTGCATTGAATACCATATGCTCGAGTGATCTATGATCTTGAACGACACCCCACACTGGTGAGAAATTATCTGTTGATGGTATGGAACACAGTATTTTCTTTCGCGCAACCAGAGTCCGGGGTAAAGTTGACATCGAGTCAACGCCGCGTGCACATGGTCTCCTAGATTTCTGTGAGCATTCTCAAAGAAAAAGTCTCAGCGAAGCATGGCCGGGGTTGAGGTCTGGGAGTAACCATACGAACAAGACAGCACGATGGAAGAGCCAAGCACAAGAGATGACTGTAGATTAGGCGAGGCGTGTTATCAAGGAATCGGCCATTTGTTGCTCATCGTCCGGATAAATGCGTTAGGAAAGATGGTCATCGTGCACCGACAACATTGATGGAACGTTCAAGCCAAGGCTCTAGCTTGCACGTTTTTCAGAGTCAATATCAAGAAAGGTCATCTTCTATACAGAGCCACACGTGTTCGGTCAGTTCAAAAGGAGGGGGTAGTGCAGTACTCAGTGACAGGAACTTACCAGCGCTCAGGTTGACCATCCGCATCACTGGCATCAGAGTGGCTGAGGTCAAATTCATAAAGCTATAATATTCGGATCAATCTCAGGCCCAATTCGAGGTCTAGGTGTGTCATATAAATAAGTCTGTCTTGAGAAGACCAACCATCATACTTACGCATGGTCAGTATGACATGAACTACGTGGTCATGGCCCAATGCATCTCATTGTACCTTATGATCCTTGACACGTGAATAAGGAATAGATAACAGCATCGCTAAACCCGCCGGCAGGTTTTCCAGTTTGCAAGAGAGGAATATGAGCCCACTGAGGTTCAAGAACGAGCCAAATACAGAAGTGCTGGTTATTGGCTAGTCAATTGTGAGAAAGGTCAGAAGCAAGTGACTGGATTACAACCATTTGGCGTTATTTGGACCTCCGATCAACGGACCGCTACTACCGAAATTGAACCAAGTCTGAAACGCACGAGTCGTGAACAACAAGTGCTCACACCTTCATAATCCATCGTCACTCTCCTTGCTGGTCCTCTGGTGGCACCAATTATCACAATTTACTCCTACATCTTGCGCCTTGCTACCGAGCCCTCCATATAACCATGAATTTCTTCAAGACGAAACCACGGACGCCACCAGATCTCGTCCGGGGATTGCGAGACTCAATAACACGTCTAGAGTCGAGCGCACCAGGAGGGGAAACAAGGAGAAAGGTATGCATCGAATGCTTCGTGATTTGGTGTTGTGAGATGTTAAATGATTTCCTGTTAGGCGAGTGAGGATATTTCCAAGAATCTCCAGCAGATCAAGGCAATCTTACAAGGCGACGCTGGTGTGTCATACCTTCATCTACCTCCTATGTAGCTGGATCTAACTATTGTCATTTCATACTATTGGTTATAGACGGGACACCAGAGTTGACCGCGCAACTCTCGCAAGAGTTCTACAACAGCGATCTCCTATATCTACTCCTTCTCCATATTTCACGGTTTGAGTTCGAAGCGCGGAAGGACGTTGTGCAGATATTTAACAATCTTCTGCGACGGCAAATTGGCTCTCGGTGGCCCACTGTCGATCATATCGCTGGACGACCAGATATCATCTTCGCTGCTCTCGCTGGTTACGAGAATGAAGAAGTTGCCCTCAATACCGGCATGATCCTCAAGGAGATGCTGCGCCATGAACAGCTTTGTAAGGTTCTACTCTACTCTGATCAGTACGTCGTTCGGCGTTTCCTTAGTTCGCCCGGACAACCTTACTAAGGAAATACCCTGAAAACAGATTTTACAACTTCCCCCACTTCATCGAAACGACGACATTCGGAATCTCCTGCGATGCGTTCGCTAACCTTAAGGAGACACTCACGAGACACAAACCCATGGTGGCCGAGTATCTTGACAAGAATTATGAACGCGTGCGCCTATTCTTGTCCTTTCGTCCACACACTCGTACTGACTGATTAATTGTCACTTCCCAAAAAGTTCTTCTCTTCCTTTACAACGCTTATTTTATCGACCAACTACGTTACAAAGCGTCAATCTCTGAAGTTGCTTGGCGAAATCCTGCTGGATCGGGCTAACTTTAATGTCATGACCCGCTATATCGCGAGCGAAGCCAACCTCAAGATGATGATGAACTTGCTACGAGACAAGAGCAAGAATATCCAATTCGAGGCCTTTCACGTGTTTAAGGTCAGACTCGTTAAGTCATGGTCATGTCTTATGACTCGCTGACGTCTGTCTTCGCACGTGCAGGTATTTGTTGCGAACCCAAAGAAACCGCCACAAATCGAGAACATTCTACGACGGAATAAGGAGAAGTTGCTAGTATTCTTGCGGAATTTCCACAACGATAAGGAAGGTTAGTTCTGCCCTGCTCCAGGCCCGTAATAACTCGGTATTGACCGTCTATTCCCTGTTGGGTATCTTCGTTAGATGAACAATTCACGGACGAGAAACAGTTCCTGATAGTCCAAATTCAAGGACTATGATGCGTACTTGCGCACCCGCCGCTCTCGGCCACCGTATCCTCGGGGGATCAATCCAGTTCGATGATGATACCAGCCTCCATCAACTAATACACCGCGGAACCGCTCCCCATCTATATTCTGTTATTCTGCCCATGTTAATACCGATACCTCAGTGCTCCTTGGTTACATTCTGGATTGGGGGCTCAGTTGAAGTTTTAGCCTTGCCTCATCTTAACCCTTTTCCCCATGATTCCCACCAGATCCGTCTTTTGGCCATGTTACCACCCATCATCTGCACTTCCATAGCCTAAACATACTCGCTATCAATTGGATTTTGCAGTAGTTCGCTACCATGTATATTATGCCTTGTGCCAATACCAAATAAAACATCAAGTGTACAACACAGTATGACTTACGTTCACTAATGTGTAAAAGTGCTCCCACTAGAAAAATAAAAACACCCAACAGTATCAAGTAGAGCTACACTACAAAATATACAGGGATCAAGTTTCTTCCACATAATGGAAGAGAATCGTATTGATATCTATATACAAAAGGGTATCCATCAGACGGACGCTCATCTCGCTGACTAGACCCTCCAAGTGCTCATACAAGCCCAAGGAATGGAAACAAGCCAAAACGTCCTCGAGGCCTCGCAAAGCAAAGCCATATTCTCGGTTATGACGAGAGAGCGCGAGTGTCATCGATTGGATATGAAGGATGTGGCATTTGTAAAAATGCGAGACTCGGTCAGTTTCTGTAAACAGATCCTGTTCGAGTATGTTCTAAGGGGAAAATGATGGGTGAACCAAGGTTTATATAGCAATGATGGCTGGTCTGTGCACGACTCAGTCATGTGACATATCGGCCAGGCAAAACCTAAGCCGGCATATCCCGGTACCAGGACTGAACACTCATCACCACTTATCACTTAAGCTATTATCAAATCTACTATATTACTGCCCAAATATAAGGGGAACGAGTGCTGATCATTTCGGCAGTCGATCCTCGATATTTCCATTTCCATTATCTTTGCTCACACCACTGTGGCCCTTGGGAAGCTGAGCGAAAATAACCTCTAATTCTGGGGCCTTTTGGCCACGACCTACGATATCGAAGAGCCGCCCGACCCGCGTCCAGATTCTGCTGGTGAAGGTGTTGTGGGAGGAGTCGAACCAATACACTACCAGTGTCCTGACCGCGAATCAAGGATTGACTGATTTGATTATCACCGCTCGAATATAAAAGGGGTTTGAAAGTATCACCCCTAAACCTCGCTTTGATCATATTGGGCTGGCGCAAAAGCACTCATAACTCCACAAGGGACGTACAAGTGTGTGTGCCCGGAACTTTGAAATAGCCGTGATGCAAGATGGAGTTTACACTGTCGAAAGCATTGTCATGGGTGAGCTAAGAATAGTCAATTAATCTGATTTCTCCGTTGGTACCTCAAACCTGGACTCACAGGAACCCCTATCCATATGATTTTAGTCATATGCTCATAATTCAAGTCAACCAATTCCCTAACGTGCACTGCAACTGAAAGCAAGAATGAACGGCAGAGGTGTCGTTTTGACGGCAGAAGACTGCATCGACTCATCATGGGAATGGCCCATAGAAGGCGGCGCCCGCCAGGAAAAAACACCGACACAACATCTGGCCAAGCTAGGTAAGGGCCAAACCAATTTCCTTGGCGAACGGTAGTTACTAAGGCTTCCGGTGTACGGATTCTGGATCCTTTAGTGGATCCAGAACAAGTCCCTCAGACGAGTTTCCTCCGGGTCCATACAATAGGCTGATCCAGACTGTTATGGTCACTGAATAGAACGTAAAGTTCCAAGACGTCTGCCGGAGCATTGCATGACGAGAATATTGGATGTAATGGTTCTCCTCCTTAATCCCTCCTGAGATCTTCGCCCGGGGCATATGAAGCCCGAAGACCATTTATGGATCGACTACAAGGTATAAAACCACCCCAGGCTGCCCACTGTTGGGCATCAAACAAGTTTTGTTACATCCTAGTCAACAACCGCTCTAGTAACAACAAATCGCAATGACTTTGAAGGAAGGACTTTATCGCATTCGCTTTGTCCCCGTTTGCATTCAGCCGCCCTTCGTGGGTGGTGTGTACGCTCGATCTACCGAGATTGGCGAACCCATCGCTGCGAAAGCAGATGGTCCCGAGGACCCTCCTCAAGTTGTAAGTACAAATTCTACTCCCCGACTATGAGCCCATGCTTACCTGTACTTATCCAGTGGGAGGTCAGACTCCAGAACGGGAAGTATATCATTACCCAACCCGGCTTTTCAACCAAACTCCCTTTCATGGGGCCTGGACCTGTTCTTGCGGGGTGGGGTCTTGCTGAGCCATCCGATAAGTTCCCAGGCGGGCCTATCTTGTTCAAGGTGGGCTATCAGGAGTTCGACATCCAGCCTGTTGGAGAGGGAGACAGTTTGATGTACAGGTATGTGTACTTCAACGAAGCTGAGGTCGAGCCCAGGAATTGATTCCGAATTAGCATCAAGGTCCCTAATCCACAGGGTATCCACAGCCCTGGGTTGAACGCTGAGTTCTATGTGACTGAGGATAAGCACATCGTAAGCCGCGGTGATTTTCACAGATGGTCACTATTCCAACTGATCATCCTTTAAACAGCTTCAGAGCCAAGCCTTCTGGTCCAACCTTCGCTTCAAGCAGCCAAACCCTTGCTGGCAATTCCTGCCCGTTTCGAGGAAATAAACGATATACTCTGAAGAGGGATGTTTGTGACGAGTATGTACTGCTAGTGTCTGTAAAGCCGAGCTTTGTCTGGGTTGAATTAGTCTTGTGACGAGGATAAGAACATTGCCAAATAGTACCATCTGTAGCGCAGTTCATGTCGGAATAACAGGAAACGGGACAAGCGCCCAAACTAAACTCAACGACCACACTATCATGTGTGCACCAAGAACATTGAACCAGTCGTTTTCTGTCGAGGGCCAATCACATGCATACCATATAACCCGTTTACTTCCGCGGTGTCGCAATGAATAACCCAAGCACTACCTGGTGGTATCGCAAAATGCGCAGGTGAAAGCCAATTAGGACACCCGAACCCAAGACGATCCGGGTCGCAAACAGCACTAAGCCTCGAGAACCTTGTCTAGGGACTCAGAGCGGCAAGGCTAGGAGATGTTCGTGCTCTTCTGTAGGCATCCCCAGTTGTGCCCGTTATCCGGCCTTGTGGAACAAGATGACAAGCAAGACATGACCTAAGCGGAAGTGACTTGTGAACAAGACACGGTGTTAACGGTCGAGGTTTAGACAAGCCCGCCGAAGCGCCAATGTACAGCAATGCACTCATTCCCAGGCCTATTATCCTTTCCCACATCAATATCCATCAAACTCCAACGTTCAGCTATAGCCCCATTGAGTCACCTAATGACAGAACACTGGTCCCAAGCACCTGCCGATCGTCCCTGAGGTCATTGCGAATCCTTGTTCATAACTACCGTTACTTCGAATGAGGGTAATACTTGGCCCCTCGACCTGCTCAGACACGATCTCCGTACAACCCACTGCCTCTGCCTTGTCTCGCACGTCTTCCGTGCCGAGGCACAGAGATGTCTATTTAACAGGATCCACATCGCGAGTCTGCTCGTTCACAAGTCGAACTGAAATTATCAAACCCTCGACATCCGTAAGTGTATCCTGTTTTTAACCACCATTACATGCACCTTGATCACACCCTCAGCTGTTTTATACGGGAGCTATTCAACCGAGAACGGTTCACGGCCTGACATATTATTGGAGCTCGTGAACTAAAGCCTGTATTATATGGTCAATCCAAGGTTTTGACAGCCTCGTCGGCGGTGCAAGTGCACTGGTCGACAGCTGCACGGTTGCCGTCAACGTCCCAGAACCAAACAGTATGTATCGGACAGTTTCTTGCACGCCGGAAGTCAGCACCTGCCAGTATCAGTGAGTTGAGTGGTCGTTCATCACCCCTTATCACTGGATTTATCATAAATCTAGCGTTGATATTGGTGCCAGGAATCGGCACAAGCACCATTTGAACGCTAATTACTATCTATGTATATTCTTTTGCTTACTTCACCCGTGGCCCCGAACAGCTGAACGAAAATCACGCCTGATTCCAGGGCCGTGGAGCCATGACGCACGATCCACGATCCGAAGTCCAAGAGTTACCTGACCTGCTGTTTAGATTTTGCAGGTAAAGTTATTGTGCGAGTTGGGTCGACCTACTAGCAGTGCCCTGATCAACCGCAAGATGAGGACTGATTAATTTAATAATCACTACTTGGAGGTGTGGTGGGGGGGCTACTCCTCCTGCTGGTGCTTCTGGTAAAAGGGGCGAGGGGTAGGTAAAAGGACAAGGGTCGCACCACCGACCCGTGGATGGCCCAGTCCTGCGCTGTCAAAACGTCCGCATCGTCGAATAGAGTTCAGGGTTCCAGCTAAGAATAGTCATTTAGATGATATGCCCCTCGACTCAAGAGGCACGGGGTGACATTCCTTGTTTCATGTGTTTTCAAAGGATTCTCATCATGGCACCTGTTCACGTATTGCACCCAAGCCCTCCTCCGGTGTCTTAATCCGGACTCAAAGTAGCACTGCTTCAAGTGGTTTTAGTCATATGCTCACAATATCAGCAAACGAACGTGCAGCAAGAATAAACGGCGAAAGTGTCGCTGTGACGGGAGGAGTTTCTCCAACAACTGTATTATCATGCATATAAGGATGATTAATCATTTCTTGTTGAGGGTGATGGGTGAGTCGGCCTGTGGGGGATGATCCGAAAATGTAAGACCACCCGAACGTCAAAGCGCTCTCTGGCGCCACTAGGTTGGGATGGTCCCTGTCTCTAGTACCCTACCGACCATGATACTGTTCGTCAGTTCTGATAACCGAAGTCTGCATAGCTTTTGGGATCTGTCATGGACTGGGAACATCTTGGGAAGTTATTGATTATCATATACCGGAACTTGATACTGTCTTGCCCTTGCCCTTGCTCTTTGGCCTCCTCTGCACCACATCATCCACCAAGGTGAATCTAGGATACGCCATTCCGTCGCCTCAAACCCGCCCGAAATTCCATCATCCTGGACCTTACCAATCTCAGGTGCGAACTCCCAAATGTTACTACCACGCCCTTATTAGGTCTTCGGGCGCTGTGCAGTGCATCAAATTCTGATCATAGCCTTGTTGCATCATTTGACATCAAAATATCAGTCCTGGACTTCTGCTCACTGTCCCTGGGAACGTTTTGGATCTGCCAGTCACCCTTATAGTTTGTCAGTGTCACCGCCCCATTTTCCGTACTTACCTATAACTACTGCCACTCCGAACACTAAAATATTTATCCCATGAATTCTACCCCAGGCACACACATCCCCCAAGAGATCTTCAACCTCATTATCGAGGAACTCAGAGACGATCTCCATGCGATCCGCAGCCTCTGCCTTGTGTCGCGCGCTTTATGCACCGAGGCACAGAGATATCTTTATAGCAGGATCCGAATCACGAGCCCGCGCGTCTTCAAGTCGAGCCGTGATTTCCAAACCCTCGACACTCGCAGAAGTATCCTGTTCTTAACCACTATTGCATACCTCAATCACACCCTCGGTCGTTTTGTACAGGAGTTTCATTATTCACCGGAGAACGGTTCACGCCCCGACGAATTCTGGTTGCTAGTGAACCAAAGCCTATACTACATGATCAACCTCAGGGTCTTCACATTCCGCAATTTCGTTTCTCCATCCACACGCGCTCTGTTTTGGGGAACAAAGTTCCAGCTAGAGGAATTCTACTGGGATGATGGATACACCACCGATAAGGATGGAGAACTACTCTGGTTTCTTCGAACGCAGTTTAAACTCAAACTGCTAGCGGCCCCCCTGTCCAAGGCTAATCTTCGCTCAGCTCTTCTCCCAGAGTTGCAGACGTTCATCGGGGATGCTGAGTCAATAAAGCAGGTTGTCCCACACCACCCGGTGACGAAGCTCAGGTGGAAGGGACCAGACATGCCTAGCGCTGCACCTAGGATCACTCTCGCCGCGCTGGCACCATTACAGACGCTGTCGATTGGGTGTCCCCGAGCCATGCCTTGGCTCAACGTAATTGCCCCTTACGTGAAATCTCTCCAAGTCCTTCATATCACTGGAACTCGAGTGTGTACATTCTTTGTTTACTGATATTTACCACTTCACTGATCATTCTCATTCTCATTCTCATTCTCATTCTCATTCTCATTCTCATTAGGATAGTAACGAAATCTCATTTGAGTTTGACCACATCGCTAGTCTCACGAACCTACGAGTGTTCGTCTGGTCGCCGCTACCTTGGGCTCGGGGGTTTTACGAAAGGACAAAACAAGAGCGATTCGTGGTTGACTGGTTCAAAAAGATGAAAAAGTTAGAAGCGGTATACTTTTATATCAGGAACGGCGAAACAGGTGAAGATGGATTCTTGCAGTGGGCACCTGGTGAGCGCGTTCCAATGCAGGTTACATTACAGGAGCTCGTTAAACGAGAATCGCTACAAGAATTTGCTTATTTATTGGATGGTTCTTCGTCTTTCCCAAATTTTTAGATTTTATTTGAAATCATTACCTAGACAGTTTTGACTTCTCTCTTTGTACTACGATTTTGCAGTCAGGTCGAATAGTGAGCAAATATATTGATTGCGAATAATGGGGAAATAAGTGTGGATGAGGAACAATATAAAACTGACAAGAAGTATGAAAAAAAACGAGGGTAAAAGCCCGTGGTGGACTCTCCTACCTGACGGAGCGAAGATCCGGAGGAGGACTGAAAAGGAAGCTGCAGGAGCGGGTGGGCACAAACCCGTGGCGTGCTCTAATACTTGCCCTCTCGGAGATATGGCCTGGCACGTAGTGTGTGAATTGGGGGGGAGGTGCCAGCCAGTAGCCACGGCGGGTCAATGTGGTGGTAAGACAAGACCACGGGTGAGATTGAAAATACGTCGGAAGACCGTTCAGTTCTACAGCGTCGTACGTACCTTATAGATATTTCAGTATTGTGAAATGTGCTTGACCAGAATCCCGTGGTTCAAACGTTTGGGTTCGTGGAATGTCTATCTTGTATCTAAGAGATGCACGAGGATGGTGAATGTGAACCAGAAAGTATTACAATCACTTGGTACCAACAACGTGAAGTATGTATGTTTTGCGTATAACACCGGCCTCGCCCTTTCAAAACATTTTCGGAGCCTATCTTATAAAGACTCGGAAGCGACTTGACTTAGGAGCTGTCCATGTTCCCCAAGCTCACGAGTACTGAAGCAATTGGGCGTGCACATGGGGGGATAAGGGGTGGAAAGGGTATGCGGCCAGAGCCCATGAAAAAACAGGCCTTTCCCTGTTCTCTAAGGACAATCTCGATGCGCGTCCAAATCAAATTGTACATATCAGCGCATCCGTGCTCAAAATGCAACCAAAGTTTTCCCTAATGGCCAAAACTATCTCTCGTACATTCCAAATCAAGTGCGAAACACTTGCCCTCACCGCCCAGTCTCTGTTTACGATTTTGATTCTGTACAGTAACAAGAAAGGGATACTGTATGTTCCGACGTGCTTTAAAAGATAAATTACAATCATGAATATGAGAACGCAAACAATGTAAAGAGTAAAGTGTCAAAGAGAAGTAAAAAAAAATCACAACATAGAGTAAGGTAAACACCAACCAAAAGCTAACAACTCAACACGAAAAAACAAAAGAAAACTACGACCGCGAAAGCGCCTTCCTCGCCTCCTCACCCGCCTTCCGCGCACTCAACAACGTCGGCCTCACTACCTCCCCACCCACATTCTCATCCTCACTCCCACCCACATTATTCGCCGAGTGTTTATGTAGAGCCGAAGGCGACACAGCCATTGAACTCGCCGCACGCTTCCCAGCCATATTCGTAATAGCCACCGTCCTTAGATAGTTCCCCCCACTCGTCGATGGGCGTTTCTTCGTCGTGCCCCCTCTCACCGTACCCCCTGATACTGACGACGAACCTACGATCGTCGTAGTCGTCGACTGAGAAGTTATGGTAGCAGAGGATGATGATGACGACGATGACGATGACGATGACGACGACGTTGTTGTGGTGGTAGAAGAGGAAGATGGTCTGCTAAAGACTTTCCCCTCTTTATCAATCTTTTTCAGGAATGGGCTAGGAAGGTTTTCTTCGTCTGTAAAGTCGTATTTTGGTGCTGGATGCGTTTTGGGTGCGGGGACGGGGACAGGTGTAACCTTCGTCGTTGCTGTGGCTACAGCTGAAGTAGATTGTGTACGTGAAAGGTATTTTGATGATGATGTAGATGTCGATGAGGGGGCGGAAGAAGAGGACGAAGGTAAAGGCTTAGTCGACGCAGAAGCTGTGACTGAGATAGTTGACGCAGATCTCTTTATTGAAGGTCGTTGTGTCGAAGCACGTATCGAGGGTTTCCTCAATCTCGTCGGTGGTGCAAGTGAGCCATTCGACAATTGCACCGTTGCTGTCGACGTCCCGGAACCAGACCCAGACGACGTTGATGAGCACGTATCGGACAGCTCCGCTCTATCCTTCTCCTTTTCTCTCCATTCTCTCTCTTTCCTTGCAGTCGGACTCGGCGGCGGACTACCCAAATCCGATTCCGTGCTAGCCGTACTCAACCTTCTCTCATCTCTAAACCCACTATCCACCCTCGCCACCTCATTCGGGTCGGATTCAGATTCCAGAATCTTTGTGAACCCGAGCCCGATTCTCGGATTCTGCTTGAACAATTTTACAAGTTCTGTAGGTGAGGGTGTGGCAAGTGTTTCGCCTGTTGCTGTAAGGACGACACCTTTCATGGCGGAGGGTAGGGTATCTGTGTAGTTGGGTCTCGTTATGGGTGTCTGAAGCGTCGGGAAGAGTTTGCTCGTGTCTGCCTTTGGGGTAACTTGGCTATTGTGTAAGTTGATGTGTTGTCGGTGTCGTTGTATTGGCGTTTCAAGTGTGATGTGGGTGATTGGTTCAAGTATATTCTTGACCTCCTCCAGTGGTGCCTTTTGCACCTTCCCAACTGAAACCGAGTATTAGTCGATGGTATTGTAAATATATACACCAAGCATACCTTTCTGCGAAGTCTCCCAGGTTCTCACCTTCTCTTCAACCTCCTCTCTCATCTCCTCGACTCTCTCCTCCTCGACCTTCAACTCTTCCTCCTTCCTCACAATCCACTCCACGCGCTCCTGGACAGCCTTAATGCTGACTTCCACTTCCTGCCTGATCTCCGCCTCACGCGCAGACCAAGCCTGACAAACTTCCGCCTCGCGTCTTCTCACAGCCTCCATAATCTCCTCCTCTCTTCTTGTCATGGCAGTCGCAACCTCCTCTTCGCGCTTCCGTATTAGGACACGCAGTTCCTCTTCTCTACGCGCAACGGCTTGTCTGATTGCGAGTTCAACATCGCGTTGGGATACCTGAGGATGCTGCATGATATGCGCTTGTAGTCTTGCAATCTCGGTATCTTTTTCGGAAAGGATAGCATTCAGGGCTTCCTCTCGACTGAGAACTTCGCGTTCCTTTTGGAGTACGGCGGCCCGGTGGCTTTTTACTTGGGATAATCTAAATATAGAATGAGCTCCGTCAGTCGAACAATGGGATGATTGGCGTACAGTTTGTCCGTCTCCGAGACTCGGAAGGATAATTCTAATCGTTCGTGTTGGAGGAGTTGGGCAGCTGAGGGTCGCATAGCGGGCTACGTTTTCAAGGTAATCCATTAGTTTGAGGGGACTTGAAAGTTATGTGCAAACTCACGTTGAGGTTGAGCATGGCTTTAATTACAGCGGACAAGGACTGGGAATAACCCCTTGGTAACGGAGGTATTCGACCATTTCTTCAGGCTTCCATCAGAACAATGCTGTCATCCACGGAGACAGATAAGATCAAACATACCGAATACACATACTCAATTCAGAGTGAGTCTTGGCTTCGTGGAAAGGGGGTTTAAGTGCGCAGAGCTCGTAAATCAGGCATCCAAGGGACCAAATATCCGACTTGGAATCGTATGCCTTCTCCTGCATGAGCTCGGGGGACATGTAATACGGTGTCTAGAAGTAAACTGTTAGCATACATTCAAGAAATACAGCAAGAAACGCGTACCCCAACGTACGTATTCGCAAAACTACTTTGCGCCAGTGCCTTTGACAATCCAAAGTCCCCAAGTTTCACGGTATTGCTCTCATCCAAAAACACTGTCGCGTCCCATAAATACGCATATTAAAGGAAAGAATACGAAAAGCCCACCATTATCAGGTTTCAAATCCCTATGTAAAATCTGGGCCCGTCTCTCCTTTACACCCGAACCCAGCCCATTCCCTAGCTCATCACCTACCAACCCCATTCCTCCACTCCCACTCCTCCCATGTACATTCGGATGATGACAATGGTGCAACGCCAACAAAATCTGCATAAAGTAGTTCCAAATCGTGTCCTCCGGTATAGGCCTGTTCGTCCGTGAAGACTGTTTGATCACAGTCGAAAGGTCTCCTCCTCCACAATACTCCATGAGAATATACAAGATTCCAGCATCGCGGTCGACATGACGGTCATGATATCGTACAATATGTTCGTGGTGCAGTTCTTTGAGAATGTTCCTGTTACGTGGATGAAAACGCGAATGAAAAGACCACGAGGGTAAGTTTAGTTCATGAGTGTGCGTTTGTGAAGTAAACCTGGGGAGCGTACACTTCTGCAACAATTTGCTTTCGGTCCCTCTCCGTCATTCTCTCGAAATTAAGCTCCTTTCTCGCAAACACCTGGACCAGGCAGTATTTGAACAAGGTTCCCCGGGGCTAGGTGAGTATGTACGCACCATGCCGTCTGCTTTCCGGCGGACTTTGCGTATGATACCAAAGGAGCCATTTCCTATGATGTCCAGTGGCTCATACTGGTCTAGAAAGGCGGACATGGTTGGGAGAGGAACGGGGAGAACGGGAGAGATCCAGCTGCACTTTGATGAACACGCTTAATTTCGCCGCTTCTGCACTCCAACCTAGTCACGTGACCGCGTCAGCGCCCAAGGCGAGGGCTCGGCGCTCAGGGACACAACATTGATTTCTGCTGCAATTTCAAAGACAGATTGATTCTCCATGAGATACAGCATGATACAGTATAAATTCCAGCAAAAAGACCGATATCGCAGTCATGCATTAAGGGGGAATCGAACCCCCGGCGGGTCGAGCTTGAACTCGAATGGCAACGACCCAGGTTACCACTACCCCATTAATGCGCTTTGTATGATAAGCCAGGAGATCATGTTCCCCCGACGAACTAGAAACACATATACGCATAATCAGATCAAATATCGCTATAATGATCTCAGGAGGTACCGTGCCTACCATGTCAATCTGGGTGTTCACTGTTGTTTACGGAGCAGTAAAGATGGGAATGTATGCATACGCTCATCAGGTAGGACTGAGACACGAGCTCATTGCAATGCGCGCCCCAGTCATTACCCTTGTCTCAAAACACCACCCACCAGATCCTTAGGCCGGCGTCAAATTACTTGCCTCCCAAATAGATGCAGAGCTGCTACTATGGAAAAAGGACTGCGGGCCCTTCGACATTTACAACCCTCCGATAAAATGAGTCCCCCCCCCCGTTTACCTGTAGGGGTATAATATAGTTATGGTTCAAAAACATTTGGACCAATTGACCAGTGCATCAAGGGGGAATTGAACCCCCGGCGGGTCGATTATTATGCACGAAGTATGGCAACGACCCAGGTTACCACTACCCCATTGATGCCTGGTAGTTCCTTCAAGCCCTTCCCTCCACCGGTCGCCCACAATCTATCGAAGGCCAACCGTAACGTCACTAGAGCCTAGTGCCCTGGCAGAAACCTATAGTCATAGTCATGGAGGTTTGAATTCCCTTGCTATTATGATTCCTCACTCTGATCAACAGAGCGCCAAATTGGTATAAATGCAAGTATACACGGTACACTTCTCAACTCCTCCTACAACACCTAAACACAGTCCTCTTCAACCAGTACCACATAAACTATCCATGGAGGAAGGAGGGGGAAGACCACAGTCAGTACACCGTGCAAACCTCCCAGAAGTAAAACACTCACCCCAATAAACCTAACCATTGCCAACCCAAAGGTGGCATACAACAAAAACGCAAAATACGTATTCCGTTTCTGCCCATACTGGTCCTCCCAAGCCTTAATCTTATCCTCATTCATCCCCTTCTCATCAATATTCAGCCACCCACCAATATTCTCTACCGACACCGCCAAAGCCCCATTAGTAAACAACCACGACGCCACTAACCACGTTCTAAATGTCCGATTATCATCATCCATTTTCTGTGCAGCGGCAGAGGCGGATAGGGACGTGGAGGGGAGAGGTGGGGGAGTATGTGAGAGCGCGCGTTTCACAGTATCCTGGAAGAGCATATCAATGTCTTCTTGTGTGTTGGTCGTATCTTCGACTGTTGGCTCATCTGACCCGAGTGGTGTTTTGGATTTGACAGAGGGGAGTGCTTCGGATCTATCGCTCCCTTTTGTACCCCAGGAGACCTATACATGCACAATTAGCATGAAACGGACTTATGTCATGTGGAGAAATACTCACATCGTGGAGGTTGCAGAAGGCGTATACGTTCAAGATGTTCACGAAACTTGGAGCAAGGCAGAGATACGGGAAGAACGAATGTATCATGTGCCATGGATCCCCGAACATGATCGACGCAATGAGGTATATCCCTACAAGTTCCAAAAAATCAGGGCCCCAATCCTCAGAACTAAAATCGAAAAGATACATACCGAAAGTCGAAATCATAGCAGCCATCAACGGGCCCACAGGCGGCATTAAGATCGCAGAAAGGATCTCTCCAGCAGTGTGCTTCCCAGCGAGGGCCTTCGGGATACTCTACACGCACCACTCAGTCAACAGGGGCCAATCTGATTCTACAGAAGAAATACGCACCACGAACGAGAGACTCGTCAACCATAATGAACATACGAGCAGGTATACCGCAAGCACAGCGTACACCCACATCGTGACTGAATATGCGATCCTTTCAGATTTTGGTCTGTTACCGAGAGCCAAGATGAACTGTACTAGGTGTGAGTGTTGTTTGAAATCGGGCATCCAAACTATGAGCTAACCTGTAAAGCAAGGCAACACATATATGCCCACTTGAGCGCCGCATTGACCCAGTGAATCTATGAAGGAGGAAATGTGAGTGTGACGATGGAACCATATTTAAGAACACCAAACTCACAGCAACGACATTCCCAAACACAACCCCTTGCGAAGGCAACAAATCAATAATAATACTAAACGTCAACCACAAATTCGCCAAAGCGAACCACGAAAAGAACAACGACATCGCATTATACTAAACAAACCACCCATCAGCACCCATTCCCATCACAAACAAATAAAAAAAACACGCAACACGCACCAAAGCCTGAATACACAAAAGCACAATCCTCAACCCCCCATGCCCACTCCCAAAAACCCTCCAAAAATTAACAACAGCATAAACACTCGCCGCAAAACTCCCATTCAACCACCTTCTCCTCTGTCCAATCAACTCCTCAATCGTCTCCGGAACATCCGTCTCCGCCCTCGAAGGCTGCACATAACTCAACGTCCATGCTGCACCCTTCTTCGCTACGAGCTCGAAGCACAGGATACGGTCTTCGGCTAGGAACATGTTTTTGGTGAAGATTGACATGCCGTTTATACCTTTGTCTCCGAGGCGGAGAGCGAGGGAGTGGTCCCCGTGGAAGTATTGTTCGAGAGGACGGCCGAGGATTGCACTGTGTTGTTTAGTGGGAGAAGTTAGTGGCCGCTTGGAGAGACAAAGGTGAGAAGGCGTACCGGTAGCGGTAGGCGCTGAATGCACCTGGAAGGACAGAGACGTAACCAAATGTACTTTCTAGAGGTTTGTCTTTTGCTGTCGTTAGAACCGAAACTGTAGCGGGGTGGGGTAAAAACTTACCAAGAATGTTGGACATCTTGTACTCGAAATTCTGCGCCGCGACGAGTGGATTGAGGAGCTTCTTTCCACCATCCAACATTGCATGAATCTCACCTAGACACACCATCAGTACAAGTCTCGAAGAAGAGTTGAGCAACCAGCGTACCACAGCATCCACCCAGGTTCGGATCGTTGTAGAATGCCTCCCAGAGGTAATAAAGCGACTTCTTGCCTGGCTTCGTTCCCGCGTCAATGAGCACGCAGATATCCGGCTGTATTGAAATGTATTAGAGTCGAGTTCGGTAGGTAGGTGAGGGAAACAAGCGCACGTTGAGCATTCTGCCAATAGCGTTGAAAAGCCACCGATGGGAGTTGATCTTCTTTTGGTTCTTGGCTTTGATAACAAGGATGACCTGGACAGGCACTAGGTTCGACGGGTCGTCGTTAACTTGGGGGAGGACGAGCTGCGGCTTGGTGTCCACTGATAGCTGGGTCGTGTACTATTGTTTTTCGATTAGCATTTCTCGAAATCAAAACCAAGAAAGAACGAGAATATACCTCAAAAATATGAGCAACCGTGTCCTTCCCATCAACCTTCTTCTTCATAACACCATCCTGGTATACACCAACAGTAGCCAGCAGATCCATAACAGTCTTATCCATAACCTCCAAGCCATCTATAATAAGAGCGAGTGTGATCCTCTCCCAACCACGCTTCCCCTCCTCAACATTCGTCGCCTTCCGCCAATACCTCGAAGATTTACTCTTCACCATATCACGAACATTAAGCATAACACCATGCAAAGTCCGCGAATACAAAAACTTATCCTCATTGTACGACGTAACCGCAATCAACATATCCGTCTCGCGCGGCGGGGAATGTAACGTCTGACGCAAAGACCACCCATTCTCTGAAGTGAAATCATCCGGGTCACACGTAGCAGCTGTATATCGCATATGCGTGAACTCTTCCCCTCCAGGTCCGGATTTATATACATCCTGGGTAGCGTTTAGGATTGCAGTAGGGACTTTATACTCTGCGATGAAGTTTCCATGGGTAAGCTTGACCTTGCGTGTTACACCACGTTTGACTTTTTGTCTCCTGATCCAACCTGTATTGAGCGATACAACGGAGGCTCTGGAGGTGTTTACCCGGGGAGAGTAAGGGGACCCTGGGGGCAGGTATGGAGAATTGAGGTAGGGTGAGTCAGGTGCCGGGATGGAGAGGTTTTTGAGGTACGCGGATGGAGGGGGACCGCGGTGTAAGGATGGGGAAGGTGGGACCCCAGGAGAGTGGGGGTACCTAGGCGAGAGAGGGGGGCGGGGAGATTTGAGGATGGACTGTGGGGGAACCAAGAACAAAGATCTCCTTCGGGCACGGGTCGCGGATGCGGGAGCAGGACTTTCGGGACTATATGAAACGAGTAAGATGGGGAATCGCTATTGAAAGTGATGAAAACATACAGAGGAGGATAGATATATTCATCATTCATGTGTGGTGGATAACGTTCTGAAACTGATGTCAGTAACCATCTCCAGTGGAAACGAAAGTTCACTCACTCTCATCACCACTGACATATCCCAGGCTCTCAGTTGATGAAGCAGCAGGGAGGGTGCAGTCACTGTCGCTGTTGCTACCGCTACCACTACCGCCGCTAGAGCTACCATACTGGTGGTGAGCGGGAGGGACAAGGTGTGTTGTCGAGTGGTCCAAGCTGGATTCCGAGTTGGAATAGTACGAATCGACAGATTCGATAGAGTCTTGAGGAACGTGATGCGAAGACATGAGTAAAATGAATCAAATCAGTCGATACCAGCGACGACAACGATAAGCAGCACAGCTGCAGGGTGCGAGAACCAGTCGCACCGAGGGAGGAGAGAAAACGGGGGAGATGCGTCAAGCACTTTCGCCAAACACATTGCTAGAGCCGGGCTAATAAGTGACTCGTTCAAGTTTCGTAGAACACCGCCGCTGGTGTGATGGAGATGGAACACGGGATACGCGTCGCAAGTGCCAGGTGCCCAAACGCGGTAAACAGATGACCAGAAAAGGAAGCGTGGGAAATGTTGAAAGGGGAGTGTGGATTTTGAAAATTCCGGCATGGCTGAATATGTTCCGCTGCGCTTTGCCTGTCCGCAGACTCAGCTCCCTCGCTGAAAAACGTCGTCCAGATCCCTTCACACTCCTTGCGCCACACTTGAAGACTCTACGCACAGACCTTCTTGATCTCTTAGGCTCGGGCCATCCAGCGCTTACTGAAATCACTCAGTACTATTTCCACCACCCCTCCAAACAAGTCCGGCCTCTGCTCGTGCTGCTTCTATCACAGGCTACAAATGGTCTTGGCAAGAACTGGAACCTCAAATTCTGGGAGTCGACGCACCCGGCCGCTGGTGGCCGGCAGGACGAACTCGACATCCCGCTCTCTCCACCCGACGTCCTTACGGACTACAATCCCCAATTCCCCGCCCACACAAGTACATTTCGTGATCCATTTGTCGTGACATCCGACCGCTCACGCTCCCATCGAAAACCTTACCCCCACAACGCAAGACCACCGTCTCTTTCATTACAAAACACCCAGCCTGCACCACCGACGCTCCACGCCCCCACGACCATCCTTCCCACCCAACTCCGTCTTGCACAGATTGTAGAAATGCTGCATACAGCATCGTTGTTACATGACGACGTAATAGACGCGTCCGCCCTTCGCCGCGGTGCCCCCTCCGCTCCATCCCTATTCACGGACAAACTCTCCGTCCTCGGCGGGAATTTCGTTCTGGGCCGCGCATCTGCCGCTCTCGCACGATTAGGCGACCAGGAAGTGACGCAACTCATTGCAAGCGTCATATCCAATCTCGTCGAGGGAGAAATTCTACAAATGAAAGATGCCGTGCAACAACAACAATCCGAATCCGCGTCTGACATTGTTAAGGTCAAGGCAGACACAGACCGTAGGAGAAGTTCGAAACATCAAGACGCGTGGAATATATACCTACAAAAGACTTACCTCAAGACCGCGTCGCTCATGGCTAAAGGCGCGCGTTCCGCAGTCGTGTTGGGCGGATGTGCAGAAGGAGAAATATGGAAAGAGGCCGCGTACGCTTATGGGAGGAATCTAGGTATTGCCTTCCAGGTACGTCATTCCTCAATCACTGCTATGCATTTCCTCTTTTTCTGTTGTGTTGCCCCCATCTGACTTAACTTTGTTACAGCTCGTAGACGACGTACTAGACTATGAATCCGCCTCGGCCACACTCGGAAAACCAGGCAATGCAGACCTCCAACTCGGACTGGCAACCGCACCAGCCCTCTACGCATGGGAAGAGTATCCCGAGATGGGTGAACTCATAGGACGCAAGTTCGAATCAACTGGCGACGTCGAAAAGGTCTTTCCCGCGTCTTTTTATATCTTGTCCTCGTTCTCATTCTTCCTCACGTTGTACATCAGGCTCGGAACCTCGTGCATAAATCATCCGCGATCCAACGCACGAAACAACTCGCATTAGAATACGCAGACGAGGCCAAGAAGGTGCTCCAAGAGTTCCCCGAGAGCGAGGCTAGAGATGCCCTAGAGGTGCTCGCGGAACGTGTTGTCGGGAGGAAGTATTAGGATCGTTTGTGGTGTATAGAGTATTCGTTTGGTATTAATGACCTTAATGATTTATTTTATGATTTGTGGGTGCATATTCAGAAGGTTGAACCGATTACCTGATTTCCAGGTTTCAAACAGAGCCTGGCTGAACCGGAATGCTCAACAAGCATTAATGGGGTAGTGGTAACCTGGGTCGTTGCCAATCTCGAATCTCGTCGAGTGATGAGTTCGACCCGCCGGGGGTTCGATTCCCTCTTAATGCATGAGTCCTTTCAATAAATGAAAGATTTTTTTCATTTTTGAATAGAGCTCTAATCTTTTGCCATGATAAACCAATTGTCATCCATCTTTAAGGGTTTATTTGATAGTCAAGTTTGGGTTTTTCTCTCTGCACTGTAGCTTGTGCTGGCGTGAGGGGACACTATGTTCTGTCGCTCGTTCTAGAAGCACAAATTTAGACCCGTCTTTGCACTTGATTCCGATTGTTCGTACCGCCACGAGAATTCGCTGTTTGTTTTATCTCAATGGTTCATATATCGTCACAGGAGGCATAAACGAAGATTTCGAGAAACAAGCTGAACACGGCATTGAACACGCTAGCAGGTTTCCAAAGGGGAGTATTAAGACCTTGCTTGAAAACAACGAAAAGACCATCCATGTCTTGGGATCTCAATGTCCGATTTTATGGCGAGACTGACACACATTTCCTGCCTTCTGAGTCCACCCCCAATTCGTGATCGAATCTTACAGTGGCGGAAATGGTATACTTTGAAAGAGGACTCAGCTGTTCTGCCCTTCCTCACCCTTTCGAGATATGGCTTATGCTTTAGGGGCAGCATGTTTTGACTAACTCTAACCAAATGTGCCGATCGCACCATTCGCGCCAAGGTTCCTGGATTTGGTTGCGTGAAGCTTATGTACCTCCATTTCGGGATTGCTGGCAGGTGGTGCGGGGGTCTCCACAAAGACTTTTCCCTTTAATTCTGGAGGAGAAACTCATTTTATCTCCTCGAAGCTCAACAGTGTCTCGATGTATGTATTCCGTCTTGTCTTTAAGCATGATTTCGGATCGCCCGTGGCAGATGACTCGGGTGGTGCTACTAGCCCACTTGCCGCCGGAGCAAGTCTGATTCCTCCGATATATATAGCCCATCTAATCATCACTTTTCACCTTGGGTTGCTTTATGTGATATGATGTAATTGCGACTAGTTAAATAGCCAGATGAACAATGTTTATATTTAATGCTCGTGTGAGAATTCCCTTTGAACCCTTACTTGATGAGTCCTAAGAACGCCGAGTACTTGCCATCAATGCATCACCTTGCATCCTCCAATGTCGCACCTCCCCGCGCCTTTAGATATTGCCAATAATCTGCCGCAAGAGATCCTCAATTTGGTAGTCTACCATGCTAGATTCGACCATAACAGCCTTCTAAACCTCTGTCTCACATCCCCATTTTTTCATCATGAAGCTCAAAGACATTTATACTACGAGCTTCGCATCGCAAACGATGGCCGCCCAGCGATAGGACCCTCCAGAGCCCTCACTGTCGATGTTGCGAAGGCTATCCAGCTCTTCTCAACCCTCACACAATATAACACTGCTCTCGCACGACACGTCCAAATCTTGTACCACTGTGTCATTCCACAAGGAGCCTGCAGTGAATACTGGACTCTCATGAACAAGAGCCTCATTCTGATGTACAACCTCAAGAAACTAACTCTTTATCGTCGCATCCCCCCCTGTATATTTGAAGGCTGTACTTCATTCCAGCTGCGGAATATCGAATGCAGTCATCCGTGCGTCGATCCCAGCTTTCGTACCGCCTTCCTCGACTTCCTCGCCACTCAACCTAACATCAAATCACTCTTCATGGCGTGGGATCCTGATATACCCTTCCCAACAACCCATTGCCGCAACCTGACCTCACTCGCTGGTGATCGTTGTACTATCGAACAGGTGCTTCCTGGTCGAGAGTTCACGATTAAAAAGCTCACTTGGGTGCCCGCGCGAGAGGAAGATCCCGGTGTGAATATCATTGCTTCTAGGCTGTCCAGGATTCACGTTCTTTCCCTCGGGGGTTACCATGTCCGACCAAACCTCATTTCCCTCGTCCCCTATCTCCGATCCCTTCAGATTCTGCGCTTGATAGGGGTAGCGCCGAATGTATGTCACTTCCGACTGTTATGTAACCTACCAACGACTCATTAATTCAGGTCAAGATTTTGCACGAATTTGATCACATCCCGGACCTTCCATGCCTCCGTGTTTTTGTCTGGTCTTGCAGTTCCTCGACAAGCATCAGCTGGGCACATGAGCCGTTGCCTCGGGAGAAACAACAAGAGATAGTCGGCAGGTGGTTTCGGAAGATGAAGTCGTTGCATGTGGCATATTTCCAGACTGGCAACTCCAAAATAACTCCTGACTCCTGCTATCTCTGTTGGAAGCGAAACGGGCGTGAGCCTACTTCCGTTGACTTTCAGGAGGCTGTTGAAACTCATGGGCTTACCCCATGGTTTTCCTAGGACGTGTTTGCTCGTTTGAGTTTCATGAAGGTACCATCAAACGAGTTGTGTGCGGGATGGAGAGTTCAGAAAATACCGATCATGTTCTGTTATTGCGCCTGGTATATATAGTGTGTTTGACAGCGGAGCGCTTCGATGAAAGGCCGCTACGGTATTTCATGTGAAGCCGATGTCAACGAAATTATGATCCATGAAGCAGGGAAGCGTGAGAAAACCCCTATCATCCATCTTGACACTGCTTTACGAAACATACTTAGCCTTCCGCCTAGATTTGGCCCAGACGCACGTTTAAGTCCCCATCCCCTGATTGTTGATGCCGCCATCCCAGGATCTTTCCAGATGCCGACTACCTCAAGAAATTGTTCATGTCATTATTCACCAGGCGAAGGATAATCGCACTACTCTTTACAACCTCTGCCTTGTCTCCACCTCTTTCCTACACGAAGCCCAAAGATCTCTATATCATAATCTCAACATAACCGACGACATATTTGCTTTCTGTTCTGGCTGGACCATAGACTTTGATGGGGCCAAGACACTGCTTATAACTCTTACCGAACACAACACTGCACTCGCAGAACACGTCCATAGTCTCTATCACCGTCTCACCAATGTAGATCACTACAACAACGAAGCCCATTGGAAACTCTTCGCACGAAGCCTCCAATTGATGTCTAACCTCAAAAGACTCATTGTTACATGTTCCCACCCCACCACGGACTACCTAGCCGAGTATCCCTTCCGACGGCTTGAAGTGTTCGCATGCGACAGGTCTTGCGGAGATCCCATCACATATAAAGACACAATGCATCTCCTTTCCACCCAGCCCCATCTGAAATCAATATACGTTTGGGATTTGTTCCACAATAATGAGCCATTCCCCGAGGACTGTTGCCTCAATCTAGAGGCGCTCACAGGCGATCGTCGTACAATCGAGAGCATCCTCCCTGGGCGGTCAGTCACTAAGTTGACTTGGATACCAGCCTCGGGCGAGGATGGCGTATCCATCCCTCGTACCATCATATCCGAGCTATCAAATATACGCATCTTTTCCCTTGGCGGTTACTATGACCGTTCAAGTTTTCATCTCCTCATACCATACCTCCCATCCCTCGAAGTCCTACGTCTCTTCGGAAAATCACCTGGTGTGAGTGACACGTTCCTCTCATCTGAATTGTTATGAAGTCTATAATCATCTTGCCCCCCAGGTCGAACTCTCTGTAGAATTCGAACTTATACCCAAACTTCCAAACCTGAGGGTGTTCATCTGGACCGCCGGTTTTGCCACCTCCGTCAAAGGGTGGGGTTGCTTTGACAATGAAAGCGGAGTGGACACGCAGAGGAGTTGGGTCAAAGACTGGTTTAGTAAAAGCCGAAGCCTAGAAGTTGCGTACTTCCATTCCCGCCAACCGGAGCCCACTCCACAAAGGTATCTTTGCTGGAAGCGGGACGAGGATGGACCAGCTCTTGTAGACGCAGAGGAGGCCGTAGCATCGCATGGAGTTGTCTCTTGGTATTCTTAAGGACATCAAGTATTTCCGTGTAACAGCGACCTAACACCACCTGCACCTGCACCCCACAACGTCATTTAAAGTGTCGAAGTTTCCCTCGCTTGGGTGTGGAGTTCTCGCGGCTTCTCACCACGCCACGTCCGAACTTATTCTCTTCATCTCGCGGTTCCATTCATTAGATCTTCTTATAAGCGCTTACAGACACACTAGGCAAAACTCCTCTTCAAACACCAAGCCGTGTATATCACTGCACTAGGCAACAACAGGAAACAAGCTACACAAACTAGCATGCAGCCGAATATAGGTCGTGTCTCGCTTCAAGCGCAGACTAGCATTACGATGGGAGGGATCGGTTGCCAGTGGTGCCAGCTCGCTACGTGCAACGTAGGGCAACGGGATAATAGACAATAAGAGAAAGGGGGAGAGATCCATAGTTACACCGCGAATATCAGTCGAGGTATATACTGGTGGGCCAAAAAAAACAGAAAGGAGCCACGTTTCCATCAACGAACCAGTACCCAGAATAAGGGCTAGGCCGCGCCAAGAAATGAGGGAGAAATTTACAAGCAGGAAATATGGTATATATGTCGGAAAAGGAGGTATGCAGCGGAATTATGTGACGCGTGAAGAGAACACTCTTTGAACATCATTTCACGTCCATGAAATGAATGACGGATGGAAGGAAAGAGTCATTTAGATCTCATCACAGAAAGGGAGGTCTTCATCATCAGTGGAATCGGTACCGTCGGAAGAGTCGGCCGAGTGAGTGGGAGCGGGGGTGGGAGTAGCTGCGTGGGTAACGGCAGCAACGGGGGCCTTGGTGGGCTGGGCTCCCGCGGGAGTCTTGATGGCCGAGGGAACGGCGGGGGTTGCAGTAGCAGGAATAGCGGTCGCGGGAATCGCGCCTGCGGGAGCAGGAGGAACCTGGACGTTTTGGGCGACACACAAAACCTATGATACAAAATAGAAGCAGCAGTCAGCGAAACACGTTCGATGTTGATCAAAAAATGTTGATGGCAGTGAATATGGAATAAGAATTGTGAAAAATGAAAAATGGGTTGGTGAAGGCTGTGATACTGACCTCTCCAATGTAAATGTTGTCACAAGCCTGGTTGATTTGAGGGTTGTTGAGGTAGAGGATGGTCGAGTTCAGGCTATGGGCCGAGTTGATCCCGTCACAGGTATCGTTATCCTGGACGACGTAGGTGGTGGAGCAATCTTCACTAGGGTAGCCGAGGCAGATTTCCTGTCCTGGCGCGAGGTTGCTGCAACCTTCATCGACGAGACCGTGGTTTACGACAGCAAGTTGGTAACTAAGCGGAAAAATTGTGGGTCCAATTCATGGAGCAGTGGATTAACATGCTTACGTCGAAACCTGGTTGGCTGCGGAGATGCTATCACAAATATCTCCCTCCTTAACAGTGTACTTCCTCGCGCAATCCGCAGCAAGGGTCGCTGAAGGGACATATCAGAAATGGCCGGAGCGCCGAAAAGTGGAGCATTGCATACATTGGACAAAGAAAGCGGCAACGGCAACAGCGAAAGTCTTCGAGAAGAACATCGTGAACAGACGAATGAAAGTGTTTAGCTAAAGAACGGCTTGGTGGTCGCTGTGCGCACGCGCGAAGGAGGAAGGTGGTTGATGAGAGGAATAAGACAAACCGTGCAACAAATTGCCGCTCATATATATACTCCCCGGCACCCGAGCTGTGACAGGTTACAACTTACAACACCTGTCTCCTTGGTGATCTTTTCCATTCTTGGCTTATTCGATGAAGATTTCTTTGTTGTAAAATTTCCCACAGTCCTCAGCAACTAAATTTTTCAGCTGTGTCCATGCCCAGAAACCCCACTTTTGCACACTCCATACTGCGTGCTGCAGGAATTTTTGTGAGCAGCAAAGTAGCATCATAAATAGTAGCATCCCTCGCGGGCCGAACGTGATCGGGGCAGCGTGTTGGAATCGAATGATCACTAGTTATCAATACATCACTGGTGATGGGTCTTGGCATTATGGAATGGAATCCCTGAGCCATAACTATTCAACCTCATCGTTACTTCAAGCGTCGATTTCCGCCACTGACGTTAAACGGAATTCGTGGATGAATAATGATTATACGGCAACAGTCTTCTGTAGCGGCCCACATACTAACTATTTAACTGCACCCAGCCCCTCAGTCGGTCCCTCCCAGATGAAAACAAACTAGATTCTTGTCTCATATACGGACGGGCATTGATTTATCAAAATGAAATGCCATGTCTGTTACTCTAGTGACCAACCCGGGACCAACCCGGATGAACGACTTTCGTAACTTCCAAACCTCAAGCCGCGTGGGCACCGGAATAGTATGCCTTCTCTTCGTAATAGAACTCATGATCTTTTACTACTTCTCGCGATGGCGATGGCGACGGCGAGGTGGTCCCTCGATCAATCCCTAAAGTTCCTTCGTTCAAAACCCCGCGGAGCTGCCAGGCATATTGCCATCGGATTGGTTGAAGCATGGAGATTCACTGCAGAGGTCGAGGAAACTTGAAAGTCACTTACATGGTCTGCAACATTTGTGCTGGAGTCTGGCCCTGGAGCACTATATCCAGATTCGGAACGCCACAACCTGATTCAACCAAAAATGGTCCACGTGGACCACACACTCCGATTTCGGCAAGAGCTACTCACAATGACACGCCTCCCAACAGGCATTCTGAAGCTGTCAACGTGAGTATGAGCTGAGGTAAGTGAGCCAAGACGTGCTGGAGCTGAATCAAAGCTCACTTTCTAGGACTTTGGTATCCTTTGGTACCTCCTTTTGACGCCTTCCAGAGCACCACCATCAATGGGGGCCATTAATAACAATGTCCCTACGGACATTTCATTAGCAAATGGACAGGCCGGTAAGGGATTGTATCGCAAACGCACTTGGATAAAGCTGACGTCCAAGTTAGTAACTAGGTATTGATATCCTTCTCGAAGCACCGCCGCTTATGACTCTTCTGCCCGCGATTATGCCCCTCGGTGTCACCCTGGAACATGCGAGCAACACATTGAGGACAATATCGACTGAGCTGATCCCGCAGCCGTTGCCGACGACCGCTTGCACCTTTTCTGGGTGAAGGGGCCGACTGGAGCTGGCAATTCTGCTATAATTCAGATATATATAGAAAAGCTCAAGGAGCTAGGCAAGCTTGGCGCCATGTTCTTCTTTTCAGTCAATGGGATGGACAATGCAGCACAATTCACTCCTAACATCGTGTACCAGCTCTCCGTCGAATTTTCCGATTCACGAGACCTCGTGGACTAGAAGATCTGCCGTGATAAGGCGATACTTGACAAAACAATACCAACGCAACTCAAGGCACTTCTTGTCGAGCCACTACAAGAACTGGAGAATGCTGGGGAGGGCATTGGGCGGAGGGTTGCTATCCTCGTTGACGGGTTTGACGAGTGCAATAGCACTGGTGCTCAGCCCAGGATCATCGAGATCGTTGGAACCGCTGCTTGCGATGGGGTTACGCCTTGTTTCTGAACCTTTTTCAGCTATCTGGAGCCCCATAACGAGGCCATTTTTGCTCACACAGATGTCGCTCAAGCCATTTGCGTGCCAATCTCGGATGGCGCCAATTCAAACATCGAGCTCTACCTTCGTAGTAGCTTCAAGAACATCCTTCGGTAACGCAATATCTCTGCTAAATCCCAATGATCCTCTGACGATGACATATAAACGCTCGTGAAGGCTTTGAGTAGATTAATCATCTATGCAGCGACAACACTTTGCGTTGTGACTTATCCTGGCTCCATCACGGAAGCGCTACACGCAGTCTACACTACCGCTTCGAACCGCACCGACGGCCCACCCTTCGTGGAACTAAATGCATTTTATATGCTGATCGTGCGGCGTGCTATGGAACAATATGCTAGGACTATCTGAAATTTAATTCCGGGTGGTTTTCAACCGGCTGGGTCCTGTACTCCACTTTCACGACCGTAGTAGCACCTTCGACCTTACCTAGTTTGGCGGTGCTGACCATCCATTCCATTTTGCAAATCCGGGTTTCAGAGAGGAGTTGAAGAATCATATGTATCGCAAACTCGGAGGTCCAATTACTTTGATAAGTCATTTTATGATTCCCTCGTGTGCCCAACGCGCTCTGGCACCTTTCCTGCTACGGCTGGCAATGTCTATTTTAAATACCATATCGAGCACCTGCTGAAATATAAAGAACGTTGCCACTTTCGAGGATTGGGTGAAGCCCAGGCTTCCGATTCCTTGTCTACATATTCTCAATGCTATGAACCAAGAGCTTGTTTCACCGCCCAGGTATCTGATTCAGCACCCTCCCTTTCCTGGCGCTATACAAATGGGCTCGTTAATTATATGCTCAAAGCATGGGTTTACGGTTGGGCTTTTGACACCCGTTTCAAGTTTGGTAGTTCCCCTGCAAGTTTGGTTGTTCTCCTGGGATAGAGCTTCAGTTTCTGTAACGTTCCGATCATGCCGGTTTTCGAAAGGCCTGAACCAAGCGATGAGAGGAATTCCCCAGCCATGCATGAAAGGTCCTGACCATATCCTTCTGTAGCTGATCAAGCAATCACCGGAAGCTGGGATCATGCGGCCTTATTATCCCAACCCTACCTCTTGGTTCAGGTCTCTCGTCCCTAAGAAAGGGAAAAATACCCCTAGACTATACCGCATGGGGCACACAGCCCTAAATCATGTTCCTGGTATTGGGAAATTGATTTCAAGGCAGGGTATTAATGAGAATTCAGGGCAGTTGACCGAGGGGAAATGTGTGTTGATTTGCAGCCGACGAAGCCACGGTGATACTAGATAGTGAGCGGGCCAGTGTATGTAGAGAATATTAACGGGGGAGGCGCGCAGGGCCCGGGCCCACCCGGATGATCCCATTGCCTATCTTTGAGCTGATCTATTTCTATGTCTATCGCTCAATCTCAGCAAAGCCCCGTAATAATACCACGCAGCACTTAGTTACTCTCATCGACACCGGACCGAGTCCGCAAAGGACAAGGGGAACTAAGTGATGCCGGGGCTGACCAAGGCTGACCCTTCGAGGCACACGTTCAGGATGAGAATCGTCAGAAATGATCCGGGGCGGTGGCTGTGCTAGTCAGTGCCTGTCACACATATATTCCGCCAATGGATTATGACTGACAGCTTCGCGTCTGTTGCAAAGTCCATTGACCGATTCTCCGGACGGTGGCACAAGCAAGCTGCGGCTGAATGAAATTTGAAAATCGCGAGAGATAAATTCCAGACACGGAGAGTGCTAACCCTATTGATAACACCTCACACAATCCATCCACGTCTATGTCATGCCCAAGCCTTCGAGGTGGACGGGACTGCCATCTTGGAAAAGGTAGGTGTCCTCCCAAACTAGGGCACCTATGGTTTGCCATGGTTTCAACCCCCTGGCCAGTGGAATGGGGGGCAGGCAGGGGAGCCTGGGACCCTCAGACCTGTAAGAGGCGCCCCGGTTGCTGTGCATGAAGTAGTGGGAGGAGGCTTGGTATGATGAAGCTTACGAAGTTCCGTACATGCATTGTCACAAAAGGCTTCTCAGGGTGCCTGGCGGCCTGGGAGGCTACAGTTGACTCTCTCTTAACTAATAGCTGTCAAAACTAATGTTGTAAAAGTGATACACGTGACTAGATCATGTGTTAACATATCACGAGATCACTAACATGTGATCCTACGTCATGGACAGAATGTTCTAGATAGATCTTACATAGATCCTTCCATTCCTTTCCATTCTAGACTATCTATTGATAGTGCGCAGCATTGTATGACTGATGTGTAGTCACAGTCCTTTCTAGAATTAGATATTATTATACTCTCTAGGTAGTATATAAAGGGCATGTCAATGGCTGTAATAATCATCAGATTAACATCTGGTACTTAGCTCTAAGTCACTCTCAGCTCTATAAAAGCTCTCTCAACTCAACACTCAAACTAACTCCTCATCAAGTAAGTAATAGTGTTGTTTAGTGGAGTATCACTGTGCTGTGTAGTTGCTCTGTAGGAGCATGACATTTCTTTACAACAGGTTATGGGCCCCAAATGCCCTTAATGAGGCTCAATGTCCCTAAAAAGACATTGTCTCTAGAGTTGTTTATAACCTAGTAACTGCAAGCTTTGAGCTACCCATAATTGGGCCTAGCACATCGCCACCGCATGTACTACTCTGAGATACCACTTGCTGGGTGGGACTCATGATGCTTGTTGATTCACAATCATTACAATTATCAATTCATTTTGAATCATGGTTGATTACAGTGTCTAACAACTTGCTGACAAATCATTTTCCTTGTTCATAGACTTCATCATCAAAATGTTGTCCAACATCACTGCCACTTCCTCCCCCTTCGCCATGTGCCCTCATCTTCAGGGCCAGGCAAACTACACCATTTGGGTTAGGCGCATTCATGCCTTACTCATTAAGGACACAGCTCCTGATGTAAATGCTTCGGCATGGGAGTTGGCCAATGGCACCACCCCTGCTATTAGGGAGGTTCCCAACCCAAACACATCTGATCCCCCCACTACCCGCAGGCCCGCTACTATTGCAGACCCTGTTCAAAACGCCGCATGGCAACATGTGGCAGAATCTGGAATTGGGATGATCAAGTCCTATCTCCCCGATGACATGCTCTCTCATGGGCACGAGTCGATTCAGGATCTCTGGAATCATCTCCAGAACATGTTCGGACAAACTGGGCCAACGCTCATTTGGTCCACTGAACAGGAGATCCTGACTCTCCAGATTCAAGAAGGGCAGGACCCTACCCCAGTCATCTCCAAAATGGCCAACCTTTATGCTTGCCTCACTTCTTCTGGGTGTGACATCCCAGAAATAAGCTGTGCAAACCACTTGATGCACGCAACGCCTCCCTTGTGGTCTGTCACCAGACAGACCTTTTATTCCATGAAGACGTCCATGTCTGACGTCACATGGGAGGCAGCGCAACAGTGGATTGTATCACACTGGAGAAATTCGGTGTCGGAAGAGAGGATGAACAAGATGGCCAATCGTGGTCATCCCCAACCCCATCAATGGAAGGGTCGTCAACCCAATCAAAACCAGGCCGGACCCTCGGGTCAACAGCAACAGCAACCCCAGAATCAGGGGAAGCAGCGAGGCAGCCAGGACGGGAAGGGAAAAGGAAAGGGGAAGGGAAAGGGGAAAGGCTGAGGAAAGAAGGGAAAGAAGGGTGGAGAAGAAGTGGTAAAATCTGCGATGGGAGGGTCCATCTCGGTTATGAGGGGCTTTGAACCCTCATACAATATGAACTT
>MU151084.1:0-164164 GCA_015584085.1 Macrolepiota fuliginosa MF-IS2 | reverse complement strand
CTCTTTACGAACCCTCTCTTTCTCCTCAGCCTCCTTGCGAATCCGCTCTTTCTCCTCTTCCTCTTTTCGGATACGCTCCTTCTCCTTCTCCTCTTCTTTTCGCCTCAGCTCTTCCTCCTCCCTCCTCTTCTTTTCCTCAACCTCCTTCTGTTTGCGCTCCAGCGCCTCCTTCTCCTTCCTGAGCTTGTCGGTACTGTCAGATTTAGCCCGCTCCTCGTCAGCTAACCGCCGGTCACGCTGTTCGGGTGTCTCCAGTCTCACACCGCGGCGACTCGGCGTCCCTGGACTAGACTGTCGATAATTCGACGGGGAAGGCCCATTAGTTGACGCGTTATTCGCAGGCGAAGAACTAGGCTGTTTCAGATTTTCGATATTAACTTCCGTTCCGTCCGCCTTTTTTAGCGTGACTTTTGGTCTTGTCGGGACAAAAGCGGAAGAGTTGACGTTGAGCCGAGAAGAAGCCGTTGAGGGGGTGGGAGGGGGTGATGAGATGCTACCCATACTCGTGGATGGATGTGTCATGGGTGGGGGGTGGGGTGGGTGTACGGGATTTGCGGTTGCGTGGGACAAGGTAGGTGTTCCAGCAGATTGGAGGGGCATGGGGGGATTTCGAGGAGAGATGGGCATTGCGCCATGAGGTGGTCCGTGCGGGCCGCCGGGAGGGGGATGATGAGCCGGAGGATACCATGCAGGTTGTGGATAGTAGCCCTCCTGCATGCCAGGATAAGACTACAGGTAGATCATCATTTCCGTTAGTGAATTGATCGTCAGATGAGAGGAATGTCTACTTACATAATAAGACCATGGTACTGGCATTTGCTGCGGCATGGGGGGCTGCATTTGGGGTGGAGGAGGCATGCCTGATGGTTGGCCATTATGTGGCATCGGTGCTAACCGAGGGCTAGACATGCCTGCATTCATCTGTGAGGGTGCGCCATTAGGGCCACCCTGTGAGCGAGGGCCGCTGCCATTGGCAACCTGTCGTGTAGAATAAGCAGGGGAGCGAGGTGTGCCGGAGGCACCTGATTGAGGATGTCGGTACGGAGTGAAGCCATGGGAGCCAAGTTGTGACGGTTGTGACGGGGCCGAGGACTGGATGGGCTGTGAAGAGGAAGCGGATTGTGATGAGGATGGTGGGAGGCCGGCAGTGCGTAGCGAGGGAGAGGAAGTGTCTGAAGCGGGCTGTGATGAAGGAGCGGAGGAAGGATTTCGGAAGAGTCTGGCGGTATCCGTTTTTGCGAGTTTTGTGGCAGGGGTAGGGGCGGCTACTGATACAGCGGGAGAAGGGGTAGAGGAACTGGTTGTAGAGGGCGGGACCGCCACTGACGGTCTTGAGGAAAGAGCGGATTTGCCATTCACATGAGAATCTGCTTCAATTGTGCCAAAGGACTTGACACCTTCAGACTTGATGGACGGTGCTGCAGCGGGAGAGGACGAGATGGGCGCTGAGACGTCATCTATGGAACCAAACGTCACGGCAGAACCTGAGGCAGAAAAAGAACAAGAGTTAGCTAGTGGTCTGGTGCAGAGAGAAACAGGCCGCACGGACCTTGTTTTGCGGCAGGAACGTTGTTTCTGTTCACGCTGACGCCATCTTTTATGGAGACACCCGAGAGAGCACTTGGACGACGGGAGTGGGTCTGTACGGTGGGGGTAGTCGGGGCGGGTGACTGAGAACGGGAGGGGGAGTTGGACGACTGTGGAGGGCCCCTGGACCAAGCGGATGGCCTTTGGATGGATGGATTCTTGGATGGTTGGGCAGTTGAAGGTTTGTTCATTCTAGGAAGACATCAGCAAGTGTTGAAAGAGAATTGGGAAGCACCTACGAATGTGGCAATGCTACGAGGTCTTTTTCGTCGACTTTTTTGATGAGTTGAGATGTGGCTCGTGTGCGGGTCGGTCGTCAAAAATGACCTGCCAGCAGGCGTAAAAGCAGCTGGAAAGCGGTAGTAGTCTAAAGAAAAAGCTTCGGACGCTGTGGAAGCAATCCGGCAAGAGCTGTCTGTCCTGTGGGCGAGGACGCGGGACAAGGTCAACACTCGACACAACAGCCCAAAAATTCTCAGCGTGGGGACCCCAGTCACTCTCTGCTGACATAATCCGTACTACATGCCGACTCATCCCCTATACCCTTGACTCATCGCGACATACCCGACCCGGGGGGGCGTGTTTCTGCCCTGTCAGTGCGGTGCCGAGAGTTTTGTCTTTGTCCATGTGTTGTGATATTACGCACAGTGCGAGGCGTGCAGGGTCCCCGGGGTCTGTACTGATGTCATCTATTGCTGCGACACTATTACTACAGGGGCTGTACTACCACCACACGACTGTCTGCCTCAGAGTCCGCATCCAGCCCGATCAGTTCCAGCCGTTGCAGCCGGCCGCCAGACCGTTCCAGCAGCCCAACAATATTCTCTCTCGGCCACCCCGTGTGCCCGTACGCCGGGCTCTCCTCCGGTATCTCTAGCCGCAGCCTTTCTATTGCGGGCAACTCCAGCCACCCTAGAAATCCGCCCATACTCGTCCCCAGGTACGACACAATATGCAGTGTCCGTAATCTCTCCATCCGGACCGCCGGACCGCCTCTCTTGAGCTCGTAAGATGGGTACAGCGTACACCGCTCTAGCTTCGGTGACAGGCGCATGATCTCCAGATGCAGCTGCACATTCGCCCAGCAGGTGCCATGATATTCCGTTAGTTGTGCCCACGGGAGGGAATCTCTTGCGAATCGGCACATTGTAGGCCCCAATACCACCAGCTTTCTCAGCCGCGGTGCCCAGACATCAAGACTCTGGACTTCTCCCTGCAAATATGATGTCCTGACCTCCAGTGTCTGTAACCATGGCAGGCTAGAGTTTAGTACTTTGCAAAACATCTCGTCCGAAACATTCAGCCTGAGTCTGCGACACCGCCTCAACATCTCCGTCATTTGTTCCATGAGCTGATCATCAAGAACCCAATGCATCTTCGGGTCCACCTCCAGATTGATAGCCAATTCCGTCGACTTTGATCCCCGTAGCCAGAAATCCATGCACGCCCTCAAACTCGCTACCGACCTAGGCTTCCTCGTCAGAACAAGCGAGAACGCCCTCCACAGCGATGGCGTCCCCATCGCCAAGCTCCTCCAATGCCTATAAACGTGGCACAAGACCAACGGTGCCCTTCGTGCACCCGGTCCACCAAATCCTGCCGCATCATCCAATGATCCCGTATCATCCTCCAGACACATGTCGAATATAGTCATCAGGATCTCTGGCGGCACCTTATCCACCACACAGGTCGCAGGAGGCTTCATGTACAGTAGCCCGTCTACTGCTGACGGTCGCGAAGCTTGTTCTGGGGGTGAGAACAAAGCCTCGGCCTCCTGGCCCACATACGAATCCTCCCCGTACTGCTGACGCATCCAACCTTCCGTCAAATCATCATACCCATGCGCCAAAATCTCGTCCCCAGTCGCTCCCCCCTTCTGCTGTCGGTGCAATTGATCCAAGTTTGCTTGTAGGCGTTGTAGCTTTGCGTAAAGCAGCTCGATCTGCTCCTCCGTACTCGCTGACGGGGTGCTCGGCACCGACTCTTCTTCTGGCGTGTCCATACCACTAAGGCTATCGTACATAAACGTTTCCTTCCCAAAGACATTTCAGCATACATGTAAAATCACCGCACGGTGTCAGACGTACCATCAACATCCTTTCAATATACCTCTTCCCCAAATAGTAAATGTTTAACCCCTATTTCACTCTCTTCGCGGAAATGAGAATCCCTTGATCGAAATGAAGCAAGAACCGGCTGGATGGCTTGTATGTGTGCCGTGTACACGAGTAATTCTCCAAGCAGGAGAAAGAAAGCCTAATGAGCAGAGGTAGAATGGCGAGAAGAAACACCGTCCTTTGGGTCCTTCTCTCATCCTCATGTGCTGCGTCTTTAAATATGTCCCGGACTCCGAGCCCATACCGCAACTGCATAATGCAGCCCCCCTACTTTAGCTTCCCGTCAATCTGTCATTGATTCTACTTACCAGGTGTACACCGCATCGCATCTTACCTTTTCTGCCACGAGCTCCATCGAACCACGGCACAAACTATCCCTAGCGCGCTGGGCCTAAATCTTCCAGGGTACACCCCCTACCCTAACATCTTTATCCCATTCTGACAAAGTGCTTATTCTTGGTGAAACTGTGTTTCCAATATAGCCGAAAACTGCCTAACGCTCTTCAAAAACTTTTTATCGCTCTGTCCCCGTCTCTCCCCCCCGCACCCATATACGTACAGCGCTACCGAGGGTCGGGCGAAGAAGTTCGCCTTGCGAGCCATGAGGCTATTACTCACGTCCTCCTACATCACATTTTGGACTGATTCTCTGTTCCTTGTTCGTTTCGGCGGGTGCTTTTTCGGGAGACAAGACACTCCGGAAGGAAGCATTTGATTTCATCGGGCGTTGTTCGGAGGTCGGGGATGGGCTATGTACGCGCTCGATACGTAAACATCACTAATTTCAAGTCCGGATGCGACTAGCATAAATGCTCAAACGCAGACCTTCATATTAGTGGCAGTCATACTATAATGATATCGCGCCAAGTATCTAAGTATAAGTACACAGTTCGTAAAATAGCTGTAATGATCAGGTCCAAAATCATCCTGGTTGTCAAGACCTGTCCCCAAGACCATGTGTACGCGAACCAAGACCATGTCAACGGTCAAACTCAAAAATTTTCCATTTCACGCTGTTCATCTAATGACGCGCAGCCCATGCCAACTTTCAACGTCCTCTTTCGCTTCAGGAAAGTACATATGCTCCCAAGCTCTAATTCCAGCCACGGCATCCCTAGCGTCAATCAATCTCAGCGATCGAACATTCGCCCGAGCCTCCCGAATAACCTCCTCGGACAGTTTGAACCCCATGGTCCCCTTTAACGCCAGTTTGCTCAACTTCATGCATCCATTCGACATTGCCGCCTGTCTCTCCGCCAAATAATACACCGCTTCTTTTGGCCAGTCCCAAGTCGAGGGGTTGTACCACCACCCCACGACAACCTCTCCGAATAACCGCAACGTCCTCAATTCTGGCACAAGCAAATGTACCAACACAAGGCCAATCTGTTCGGGTGCAACTGAATGAAGCTCCAAATCCTTCAACGATAATAAGCGCACATCCCCAATCGAACGAACGGCCTCGGCATCCTCGTCCAACCCATCACCAACACACAACACACAGGACTTCAACCTCGGTACGGCTTTCAACAACCTCAACACTTCACCAACACTCGCCTTATACGCCGAACTCAACCTCGTCAAATTTGCCCATGGCACCTCCAACATCTGCGGATTCCACAACCTCTCCGCACACCTAAAATCCCTCAAACTCTGCGCATTCTCCACCAGCACCCTCGGCAGCCACTCCCCATCTCCACCCTCATCCCCACCCCCGGAGTTCCACTGCACATACTTCAACGTAACCAACCCCTTCATCTCCCTCCCCACAATCCTACACATCGCCTCCGCACAATCCACATCCAACCTCAAATGCCTCCACCTCCCCGCCAACCCACAAATAAACTCCATCAACCCACACTCCTCCGCCTCCCTCTGCCTCTCCCTCATAATCTTAATCGAGAGCGTCAACGCCCTCTCATTCGTATGTTCCAACCACCACTTCACACCCTCCAACACAAACCCCATCTTCCCAGCATGCCTCGAACTCCTAATCGCCAACCGAGTCCACAACCCCGGCATTCCGTGCACCCAAGCACGCCACTGCCGATTAACATGCGCCAACGAAAGCGGCGCTTCCCTCACACTCGGAATCGACCCCGACCCTGACCCTGAACACAAAAGACCCGAAGAACCAAGTTGTCCAAATGGGTCGTCAGACTGACACAAATACCCGGGAACCGCATACGCAAAAACCAACTCCCAGATCTCGAACGGGAATCTCTCCAACACAAACTGCGCTGCCGTATGCGCATAAAGTTCCTGTGAAAGCAGCTGTCGTTCTTCGACAAGCCTATCAAGTGTGGCGCCGTGATGGAGAGGTTCTTTCAGGATATGTCTGATGAGCGGCCATGATGAAGTAAGGTATTTCTTCTTCAGTTGGAGAGTATTGATACCCTCGTCGATTCGCGAGATATCATCTTCGAGCTCTTGTATGATGGTTCTTGACGATGCTCCTCGGGAATGTCGTAGTGTCATGTGCGTGTATACTAAGGGTCATGAAACACTCGGTATATTCCCGAAACTAACCGTAGCGCACCTTGGGTGTGGAGATGGGTGTAGGTGGAGGTTACGGTCAAGGATCAACGTGGTGGGCGTGCATAGCCCGCTAGCGGTCCCATGAACTCCGATTTTCCGGGGGCGTGACGATCCTCGGCGCTAAGTTACGGTCAAACCCGAGGTATTGAAGAAATAAAATATGCATAGGAACTGAGAAAGACAGCCTCAGGTAAGTGGAGAGGAGTACAAAACTATCGCAAATGAGCGTACAATAGAACATACAAAATATATATTCAATAGGGTGAATATGTGGTCCATGCCGAAAGAATGTTAAGAATAGACGACCTTTTTCATACTGGGAAACAAGGTTCCAGGCTGCTCGCACGAACACCAGCAACTCGGAAGGGCAATAGGATCCATAACAGCACTAGAAGGTGTAGAGACAATGTGCATGGGTAGAGGTTTGTTTTGGGGTCCTGGCGGCTTCGAAGTCTTGAAGAGATCTGGAACACGAAGAAGGAATAATTTATCGGATCCGGTCATAGGGTATATGCGAGTGATGTCCCCTTTGGGAGCGAACTGAAAGACCACAAGAACATGGCAGACCAAGCATATAAGAACCAGGAAGATGGCGCTGAGCAACTCGAGCGGAATTTTCCACGATCTCTTGATGGGAGGGGGTTTGCCGACGTCCATAGGGGCTGGAACTGGTTTGGCCAATGGTCTAGTGAAAAAGGGATAGCGAGACTTGGGCCTATACCGCGTTAAACCCAAGATTAGCGAGTCCCGTTCTGAATAGGCCCATCCAACAGTGGTCACGAGTGTATTATCGAGGAGGGACACAGCAGGGATACCGTGTGCAAAAATTTGCTGCATTTCGTGCGCATTGTCGCATGACTCTAGCATCAAGAGCTGACAGGAGGGCGAGGCCTGGATCCTGGCGACTTTGTAGAGAAAGTTCAGAGTGCCGTCATAGAATGGTCCACGGATCGCTACTGTCTTCGTCGGCAACCAGACTCGCCATTGCTTCTCATTGTCCTCAAGAAGGCAGATCCCATCCAGAAAAATTAGTTCAAGATCCTTCCATGAGGCTAGTAACTGTCGTAGATGACTATGCACCCCCACAAGCCGGAGCGTCCGGTGATCGCTAGAGACCCATTCGAACTTCTTGGGGTTGAAGTTAGAGAGGAACTGGAGCCATGTTTGATATGACTGCCGGCGTTTTTCGGCGAAAACCGAATCGTGCGTAAGTACCCGTTGAAAGATATCCTCTCCCGGTAGTTTGGTAGGATCAACCCCAAGATCGAAACGAAAGCGAACCACGATCAGATTCGGACACATCCTGGGGAGGCCTTCCGAGATGATGACGAAGTCGTGTGGAGCAAAACGGATTTCGAGGCAGAGTACATGTCGTGAAAGGTCCCCGTTGAATAGTGGACCTTCTGGAGATTTGACCAAGCATTCCAGAGCTTCCGGAGAGCATATGGCCAAAGTGTGAAGAGTCAAGGGCAATGCAAGTCTTGCCAGCCGTCTGCTTACGAGACGCAAATGGCGCGAATCACCGGAAGCAAAACAAAACTCGAGAATTCTTAGGATCTCTTTGTCACCAAGTTCATTGAAAGGGCCCGGTCTCCTGTGCCGATATGAGTCCTGTGCATTAATAATCAAATGGAACTCACCATGCTGTCAAGGGCACTGCAGAGCCTAAATGTTTAGATGTTGGACTATCCATGAACAAACAAACCAGAAGCGATGGCCGGAGAATGATGAAGTGGTGCCGTGGCAGGTTCAATCGTTGACGGGGATTCGGACGATATCGAAGCCGTTGACAAGCATGTACAAATACCGGCTTGCAACTCGAACCCGGCCAGATCAAAATTTACAACTCAGCATTTGCCGTACCGTCTACGCGACTGACGGTGCTGCCAGCCCCAGGCCATGAACCCCCTCCTCAACAGGTACCCGTGCCAAGTCCCAATATGGGCCCCAGGAAAGGAGCCTCTACCCCCTGGTTTCACGGAAGAAGACCGCGAGGTGCTGAAGCAACAACAAAAGTATAATAATATTGCGTCAATGGCTATGGAATCGTGTGCAGCCAAAACGGTTTTGGCCGGTACAATGGGTGAGTCATGCAACGCCATGTACTTGCGCACTATTAACGACTATTATTAGGTTTCGGCATTGGAGCGTTCTTTTCGCTTATGTCTGCTTCGTTTGCTTATGAGGACCCGATACTAAGGCAACAGACGCAGGCGGGGATGAACACAACACAGAAAGCCGGTCAGTTATTCAAGGAAATGGGCAAGGGAATGTGGACGAGTGGGAAGGGTTTTGGCAAAGTCGGCGCGTTATTCGCTGGTATTGAGTGTGTCATTGAAGGGGTGCGTTTTAATGCCTCGTCGCGGAATGAGACATCACTAATTTTTTTTATGAAACCACAGTACCGCGCGAAGAATGATATCTGGAACTCAGTATCATCGGGTTTCATTGCAGGTGGTGTACTTGCACGAAACTCAGGCCCAAAAGCTGTCGTCGGCGGTGGTCTAGCGTTCGCAGCTTTTTCTGCAGCTATTGACATGCTGTTCCTGCGCAGAGAACCAGCAGAGTACGTCATATCCTATATCATGTTGCTGTCACAATTCTTATTCTTTCACAGTGACGACTAATGAACTTTACGCCCTACGATTACCCTCCCCACCTAAGTTACCCATACCATCTTAGACTAATTTATTCCTCCACATATCTCACTCTCTAGATAGCCACGCTGTACCATTAATAGGGACAAGTGTACACCACCGAGTATACAACTTCAGTTCCTTCGCAAGGGTCACTTTTTGAACTTCATCACCAGTGGTTAAAGGCTTACTGGCGCACGATTACCGCCTGCATGACTACTGGTTATCGGGCACATGGTGTAGTCGGTTATCACGCCCGCTTAGCACTCGTATTGCTTGCGGGCGGTGCCCGGTTCAATTCCGGGTGTGTCCATCGCTGGTATGATAATGTTTTTCTGGTGCCGATGCCCAACCCAGCATTTGAATAGAACCGAAGAGGCATACTCACGAACACAGACACACATATCCCTGAACAGGCCTCCACCAAATGCAGTAAATCCTGAGCATCCGGCTGAGAGAAAACATAGAGTAGCTGCCGATTGTTCTAGCATCAAATTGGTAAGAGCATGGCTAAGACTTGAGCTTGACCCAGAAATCCAGCCCATCCCTTGTTCTTATTGCATGAACGGCCCAGCCAAAAGACAGCACAATTCACAATATAGGTTACTTGTTATTTAGATAGCCTCGCCTGGCCAATCACGTTACATTTGCAAATGAAAGGATTTAGCTCATTGTTTATTGTCCAACAAAGCAGGCCATGATGCATAATCTTGGGCGCTAGGGGGGAACTCTATTTTTGGAACCTGTAATTGATTCACGTATATACAGTATTATACATATACCGCACTCGTAAACGGTGGTCAAAACGAGGAGGTGATGAATTGCAATCAAAATAACCATTTCACACACGCACGCAGATCGACGAGGGCTATCTATAAAATGCCTCATGGACCCTGCATTTCTTCTGCCGCCCCATGGGACAAGTCAGCAATGTCAAAGGTGTCCAAGAAAGATATTCTATAAGTAGCACAATGGAATATAGTCAACATCGATTCACCCCAAGCCCATACAAAGGGACATAAAATACTGCAAGCTACGTGTGGACAATAAAACTTGAGTAACAAATGGTAAACCAAAACAGCGAAGACACAAGTCGGAGGAAGGAATGGAAGGGGGTCGTATGTGCGACGAGGCACTTAGTCCCATGGAAACGCCACTACCACGAAAGGCAAGCAGACAAACAATGAAACGTCCGAAGCACCAAAAATAGTTGACAGTCGCCAACCGCCAGCCTCATTCTATTTAACTTCCACAGGGATAGTTAATATATTGTCCGAGATTAAAACAACAGCGCCAGGGCACCGAAGAGCAGGGGAAGCGCTCCCAGCGTGCCTCGAGTTACGGCACGCGTAGCGCTATTCGGTCGACTGGAAGTCGAGGCGGCCGAGGAGGCAGTGGCAGTACGGGACGCAACGGAGGAAGTGGAAGTAGAGTCCACTTCGCTTCCATTCAGACGCAACGCGTTACGCTATAATTAAAGTGAGACCATCAGCATCAGAATTCAAGGTCCCCACGTTTTTCAGTTTGGAAGTTAATACTGACCACGAAGCCGTCGTAGGTCTCCAGGCTGGAATCGTTGACGTTGACACCACCAACACCGCCAGCACCACAGGTGTTCCAGTCAAAATACCAGATGGTGGAATTATCGGTAATGGGGACCTGAAGATTAGTGACGACCTGGGAGTTGCCTGCGGCCCGGAAACCAGAGTCAAAGCCGTTGAATGTTGCGTTGAAATCGTGAGCAGGCATGCATGGCGCAGCGAACACGGACTGAATGACGGTGTGGTTTCCTTGGGTGACTTTGAGGAATTTTAGAGAGACGAGCATGACATAAGAGAACGGAGTTAGACTCACAGTTGAAATAGACGACATCCCCCTGGCGGGCAGTGACGGTCGGGGGATCGAAGACAGCTCTAGGATTCGTTGTGGTATTACCCCCAACGGTCACCACGACGACTTTGGCAAATGCAACGTTCAAGAACGCAAAGATCTTTTCAGTGTAAATAGCAGGCTCTAAAATTCAGAAAAGCTCGAACGTACGGCGAAGGCGGTGAAGGTGAAGGCGTGCATTGGAAGGACAGGCAGGGGAGAGGTGAGAGAGGAAGTGAAAAGGTGAGAGAAGATGACCGAGAGTTAAATGCCATTCACAGGCGGACAAGTTATCATTTCCTTTGATTCTTGGCCGGATGAACGTAATTAGATATTCTCAGTGGGCCGCTGATGGCGTCAATCATCAAAAATTCAGCAGCTCAACGTCCATCGTCCCTGATGTCATTAATCCCACGCTCAATATCCGTCTCTTGGGGGTTGTTCGGCTTATGGGCTGACTCAAGTGATCACTAGTCACTGATAAACGTGGCATCCCTACAGTCGGCCTTCCGACGTTAATTAAGCTTCTCTGTGGCTTTTGTCAGCTCCTGTCTTCCATTCCGAGTGTCATTATAATTGAATCCAGCTATATACAGGGCTTGGCATTCTTCTCGTTACACTCGTAAATCCTCCTCGTATCCAAATTGACCTCAGACGCCAAAGTAGACATGCTGTTGTTACAGGCGGAATGGTATAGATACATGGTATAAACGAAAGGATGGCAACAAGTAGAAGAGGCGTGGGATTTCAAGCAAAAAAAAGGGGGAAGAAGGCTCTTCTCCTGCATAACTGGTTGTGGCATGGTGGCATAAATGGTGGGAGAAAGCCAGATGGCAGAAACTGTCCAAGTGATACCCACAATGATCAGCCTTCCATTCATTCATAATGCCAAGGACGGGCTCACCGAATACATAAATGTGAGGCCAGCCTTTCATTCAGTCGTTCCCCTCCTTTACTCGCAAGACGTTCTATGATGATGATCAGCAACAATGCCTAACGACCAGGTTGACCGATGATGGCGATCAGCACGTACCGGATTGTCCATTTCGAACCTGTACCCTCCCAGTCATCTGCGATCAGCCTTGCTCTCGCCCCCGAGATGCCCTCCATCTGCGACCACTCCGACCACTCTTTCGCCGGCGCTGTTTTGAACACTTCTTCGATCGGCTTGACCGGTGGAAGGCCGAACCTCGACGGGCTCACAAGCGATGCGTACAGGTACTGGCTTGTGGGCGCATGCTTGGCCTTTCCATTGGCTTTGGACGAGGGGCTCATGATGATCGTTCGTGGGCGAAAAAGGGGGAGCTGGAAGAAAAAAAGGATGAGAATGGGGGAGTTGATGAAAGAATAAGGACAATTGGCAAGGGAGGAGTGAGAAGAGGGGAGCGGACCTTGAACAGTTGCAACTGTTGGGCTCTTTAAAAGTGTAGAGAGGAGGTCCGGAACTAGAACAACAGGGTTGGCGAGCCTCGATTAGAGAGTACTCGTGTGGTTATGGGAACGTATCCCTCGGAATAGCCCAGACGTCAAAAAGAGGTAATTAGGACAGCTCCGATATATAAGAGGTAAGGTCAAGAAATGGTGGAGTTTGAAGTGGTATAGTGGGGGATGAACGAGAAGAACGGCTCCTTTCTGACTATACTCTCAGTACATGATTCACTCTAGATATACTACTGGTGTTAAGCGCTTCACCACAGCATTACCCAGCCGAGACGGCTGCCCGCTTCTGATCTAATATCATGCATTGTGACCACGAGGCCCGTGGAGAATCACGTATATATCAAAAATGACTCAAGCCTCTGGACGCCTTGATGAGGATGTCTTGGCTACCACTCTCCTGGACACAGCGAATTTGCTCGAAAATCTCTTCACGCTTCGGAAGTTAGGAGTCGACAGATATTTATTTGATCATCAAGGGTGTCTTCGATTTGACATTGAGTGATTAGCCCACGGATGTCAATGCACAATGCTCAAACGCCCAGTGATGACCGTCTAACCCAATTGACTCCTCTATGTGGAAGCTGGACGGAGCTCAGAGCTTCTAGTTTATCCGTGTATTCAACGAGACGGTGTGGGTGAACAATGCTATTCATGAAGTCATATGTTCCAATAGATTAAAGCTTATTTTGTACCGGACCTGGGGTCAGACAACCCCATTCACATTCCCAACCCCGACCATGAGGTGGATTGATCACCAGATTGAATAAGGAACTGGGGTTCAATGACCTTTTTCTAGCAGAAGAAGTGGCTGTACGTACCTCAAACCACCCGCAGCACATGTCCTTTCGTGACTATCTAGTCGGTTGGGGAAGTGTTGACCCCATTAGTGAAATGAGATTCGACCCAGGCTTTTGCCATAGGGCTATACGTGGGCGCTGTCGCAATAGAGACAAATGAGGACGTGTGACACCGATGTTCATGGCCTGGTATGTCATTCAACGGGTGGACAGCCGTTCTTGAATGTATGATGATTTTTACTGAAGCCGTATATCAGGTGTCATGAGAGAAGCAAGAGAATCAGGACACATCAGCGGCTGAGTATCAAATGTTTAGGCGCTACTGGCATAAATAGAGTGTTACTAGGCTACCCTAACACTGATCGTTGGAGGCTGCAATCCTGTGCCGCTATCGCGAGCAAAAATAGTCTAAGGAATCTCGTAATTCGAGAGAAGGGAGGAAGCGGTGTTGAGCATCGTTCGTCCGTCTATTTTTGTATGAGCAACGTGCGCAGAATGAGAGTGGGCGGCGCACGTGGACCACAAAGATCTTGTGGTTCTAGGAGTCTGGTAGACAGTAAAATCCTGTGAGACAGATACACGCTGCGTTCCAAGTCTGGTCCAAGGGGCTGTTGTCACTATCCACAATATCACTATCTACATAGATCTCCTGAGCATAAGAAGATCCAACAACACCGGAGTATACCAAACAACTTTTAAACACCTTTGGTGGTGGTGGAAGAGACACGATATGTGATTTCATAATATTCCGAAGGCAATAACCAATCATACCGTGGGCAATTTCCCTTAGATGGCACCCCAAAGATAAGACCATTGCTGAGTCAGTCATTGAATTCCCCACACTGCCAGTGATGGCATTCCGGCTATTTTCACAATACACCATTACTCTTTCCTTCCCATCTGCAGTTACCTATCGGAAATTTCCAACGGCAAGCTAGAAGGGAAACCTCCACAGTGAAGGGAGCAGAGCTACGATACCAACTGGGCGGCCTTGCTTTTTGGTTACCACTAACTTATCAATATCTCGTTCCCTCCGAATCGTCGCTGCTGTACCATCCGGGAGGCCTTCGCATCGATACTTTTATATATCTGGCCGACGGGGGTCGTTGTATATTCCTACAACTCAAATCTATTTTTGAAATGCCTCACTCGTCGGACAAGGATTTGATACCCAAGGACAAGAATTCGGTTACCATCCGGTTGACCGAGTCTGCGGTGTTTTTGCGTTCAGATAGCTCCACGCATCATCGAATACATACAGAAGAGCAACCCTCAGTGCTGCGTGGCTTGCTGATTTTGAATCTTGCAAAGCCTACTAAGATTTCAAGGATAGATGTTGAGCTTATGGGGAAGACTGAGATGGCCTGGCCGGAAGGTAAGTGTCTAATCCCGACCATTTGATCGGGATTGTTGATGATTTCTTCAAGGGATCGGTGCTCGTAGGGCCGAATTTTCAGAAGAACACTGTTTTTTCCGCGCCTCAACCAGCTACTTCGAGGCTGGCAAAGCCCATTCAAGAAGGACTGCTTCGATAGGACCAGGAGTTGCGTATACTCCAGAATACGGTTCGAGCCACGAGGATTGGGAAGAGCTACATTCAAACATTATTCGCCGGCGCCACCATGAACGCAATAGCACTTCGAGCGAAGGGCCATCCCTTCACCTTCGCAATGCCAGTGTGGATAATGGATACTACCAGTCCCACCATATCTCGCACTACGAAGAACAAATGCACCGTGTCCCGCCATATTCCCCGCATCCTACTTCCCCTTATAGTCGTTCCCCATCTGTCTCTTCCCCGGGCCCAGGCTCAGGTCATTCGCCCATCCCTTCACCGAGTCACCTCGACCCGGGGATAAGTTCAGCGCAGGATTTGGAAGATTTCGGGAGCAGGAGATCTATTTCTACGAGCCATTATTTGCTGAGTAGGTATCTCCGGCTTCTGGGTGACTTTTTTGGATATTGATTCCTCAGTCCCCCACGCCCTTTAGATCCCCCTATCTCAGCATCAACATCTCAGTCACCTTCGATCCAGTATTCTCATTCTCCCCGTCTAGACTACCCCGTATCTCGACAGCCCAGCATTGGCGATATACTGGAGCATGAACCTGACAGAGCAGGATATTCACAAAATGCACGGCAAAATCCATACACTCCACGACAAATATCCTCTTACCCTGAGGACCGCGACCGTGGCAGACGGAATGGTCGCTTCACTTTCGCAGCTGTCTCGAATGCGTTTATGGACGTTGTTCGTTCGGGTTCGCCCATCATTACACGATCCAGGGAACGCTCCAGAGATGATGTCGGAAGTGTTGCTCGGGGCCGTACAATGGGAAAGAAACTTGTTGAAGATATTACGGCTCCCCAGTCACCCCTACATAAAGACCATGAGGTCGAAGGGTCTACATCGAGGGCAAAACAAGCCAAAGATAATTTTCTGGATAAGGTGGGGGAGATCTTGAGATTAGATGTGACAGAACATAAGGAGAATGGTAAACTCTGGAAAGAGTTCAAGAAAGGTGAGTTCTTACCCGCATATGTTAAGCTATACGTTGCTGACGTTTCGTAATAGGCGTTTATACTTATCCAATATCCTTCCAAATACCGGGCGACTCACCACCTTCCATATTTTGCGACTATGGCGCCGCGACATGGAGTTTGCGTGCCCATGTCCACCGACCTGGTACATTTAGCCCCAAGTACACGGCTGAACGTGAAGTCGTCGTGGTATCCTGCCCAACAGAGGACGATACTGAGGAGGGCCTGAACATTATCATCGAGCGGCATTGGGACCACCAACTTCAGTACTTGATCGCAATATCAGGCCGGAGCTTTTACATTGGCGGGACGCTGCCTATAACGTTCACGATGCTTCCCCTAACCAAGGCCAAAGTTTATAGGATAGCAGTTTATCTGGAGGGTGCGTCTATTGCTTGGGACAGGTCTATAAAATCCTCATACACGATTACTTAGAGCGTGTTGACTATTATACTAAAGCAAACAAAATCGCCCGCACAGACCCGATTAATTGTTGCGAGCTTATATGTATCCGTAACCAAGGCAAGAATGCAGCCCCAATCCTCCCTCTAGGATCAGACGACCCGGAAGCATACCAGAAATCTCCTTTCTTTGAACACCTCGCCCCAAAGCCCGAGGACGAGGACGAGATGTCGGAAATGGCTTCGAGTTTTATGGGCCCGGGGCCTTGGGCCTTCCACTTAGACGTGAAACTACCAAGATCATGTACCAGATTGAAGCCGACAAATAAGAACAAGCGCGCTGGTATGGTTGTCCACCACTTATTGAAGATCGTGATGCGAATGGAGAGGGGAGATAATGACTACATGAACAAGGACGGAGGAAAGAAACTCTTTGACATTGTGGTGCAGACGCCAGTGCATATACTCTCTGTAAGCATCTTCACCCATCTGCGGAGAACCGTTGCTAACGAAATGGCGTACGTCAGTGTCGCTGTGATCCTGAATGGATATCCCTCCCTCGATATTCTGAATCCGTAAACCCAGTTGAACGCGTTGTCCAGAACTGCCCGTGCCACGTTCAAATGTTTCCTCGCACACCACCCGAGATTCTTGCACCGGGCATGTTCCGACCACACCCGACACTAGCCACGCTTGGTGGGCTTGAACGGACGTCTTCGCGCAACTCAACGGATTCGAGCGCATCGCACGCGGAAGACCATTCCATCAACCCCGCGCTCATGCCATCGCTGCACCGGCCAATACCAAATAGATTGTTTATTGCGAATACGTTGTTCGAGAGGTTGGTTTCAGGACAGGAGAGTGAGATAGGAGAGATGCCACCTGCGTATGAGCCCACATCACCTAGGTCGGAATCGAGGGTAGACGCAAATTGATCAGATGTGACAGTAATTGTATTTGCTTTTTGGTTCAGATTTTCTTTACCCGGTTGTCGATTCTATTATTACTGTTTCGGTATTAATTGGGTTTATAGGTTACGAATTATCGGAATTACTGTCGTGCGATATCGTGCTAAATATTCATATACATGGTGTCGGATTCCAAACCCACCGCTAACTTAAAAAATATAGAACATCCCAGTGATGCTGTCATCGTTCGTGCAGTCATGTCCTTCGTCTTTAATCGTACTGGAAGGTCATCAGTTACACATCCTAACCAGGGGTCATAACAACAAAACTTACTCGAAAGTTTTGGTCTTGCATTCTTCCCATTTGTTCCTGAGCCCCGTATCTCTGCTTGAAGCGGGACGAAATGGGTTTCACGGAAGGGTGATTCGGATCGCCGGGTCGATAATACATCATCGATCCTGTCGCGGACTCTTCCTGGGCTCTCCGCTCTGCCGCCCTCCCGCCATGTCTTCGATCATAGTATTCGCCACCATCCTGGCGGAGGTCGGACGAGGGATTGATAAGGTTATTCGTAGCCCAGCCGTTCGCATGCCCATTGGTTGGTTCATGGGCGAAATTAATATTTGCAGAGCCGGGAGGGAATACAGGTCCTGTGTGACCGTGGCCTCTGTGCTCCGTGGGTTTGGCTACAGCATTTTGTCCCCTACCGTATCGCTGCATGAATTCCGATGAGATAGGCTTATATGCTGGGTGCCCTGGTTCACCGGGACGGAAGAAGCGTCGTCCATGCCCATGCCCATGTGCATCGTTCGTATCCAGCTGTGGTTGAGCCAAGCGTGATAGTGGCTGCGGTTGTGAGTACTGCTGAGGCTGTGTTTGTTGTTGCGGGTGTGGTTGCGGCGAGCGTCGAGGTTGTGAGTGAGGGCGAGGGTGGGGGGGCCCTTGTGATGAGACCTGTAGGAGCGGATGAGGCTGGTGCTGGGGGTGTGATTGGAAATGCCCCTGCTGCGGTTGTGGTGGGTGTCGGGGTCGTGAATGCGCGCGCGGCGCCCGTGGTGGAGGCTCAAAGAATGGTTGGGTCTGGGGCTGGGGGCGGGGTCGGGACTGAGACCGAGACCGAGACTGAGACTGAGGTGGAGGTGGGGGTATAGGACCCAACTGGTAACCTGATTGAGGTTGTGGCAGAGGCAGAGGCGGAGGCTGGCGATGTGACCGAGACTGGGGTTGGTGGTGTATCTGCGGCTGACGAAAGGGCTGTGCTTGCTGTGATTGATGTTGAGGTTGTAGATAAGACTGGAATTGGTGTTGTGATTGCGGGTGTGGTTGTGGTTCTCGACCCGGATTTGTTCTCGCATGATGTTGATGCCTGTGGGTGTATGTTTGACCCCAGTTAGAGATGTCATCGGTATCATGAGGGTGATGGCGGGCCGTCCTTGGCTCATTCGGGTGATTGTGGCTATGGCCATTTACAGCCCCAGGCTGAGAAAATTGTGGGCGGTGCTCGTGCTGTGGAAGTACGGGTATTTGCCCTCTATGCAGTTCGTGCCGCGTGCGTGAATCCTGCTCCGAAGTCCATTCTGGTTGTGGATGAAGTTCTGTCTGAGGTCGCGACCGTGATCGTCCTCGTGATTGTGATTGTGGTGGTTCTGCCTTTGGTACAGCAGGTGGCTCCTGGTACATCTGTGGATGTCGTCCAGGATCAGGAACTTCGTGGGCTCTGCGATTGTTAAGACTTGAATGATGAGGGGCGTGATCAGTGGACACGGGATAGGCAAGGGAAAGTCCTTCCTATAGGTGCTCATAAGGACCAATTGAAAAAACGGAGGAGACCGCCGTACTCACCATATCAGTATCTTGGCCCAAATTGTATGGAGCTATCTCGCGCTCATCCCATTGACCCACTCCGTTGCCCCCCTGTCTCCACGTTCCATTGGACTCCCCCCTGCGGGGCTTGAAAAACCCGAATCCAAGTCTCAACCTGCGTTTCGACTTGGTCCACAGGCCCCTGTTTTCGTCTCTTGACCTGATCTGCGCGTAAGCTGGCTTGGTGAGGCAATTCCTGCCTTGAGTGTACCTTTTGCTAGGTTGAGCACCCATAACGCCTCCACATTCCACAGCTTAATAAAGAATCGGGGGTAGCAGTGGCCCAATTCGCGACGACGGAAGATGCACAGGAACAGTGATCCCAGTAAGAGAGCAAGAAAGTCGCGTGAGTCGCCACAAATCTTTGTGCGGCCATATGTTACCTTATATCATAGCCCCACGGCAACACGAGGCAAGTTATACCTGAACTAACGCCCAGCGACTCCAATTAAGCGCCTGCATGACACGGAAAACGGTATAATATTACATTTAGATGCTCATAACTATGGATATATAAGGACTTTTGGACGCACATGTGTTGATTAGAGGCACTAAACATAGGCCTGCAGCATCAGAACTGATGCAGTTTTGATACGTCGTTATCGGCCCAACTAAGACCCCTATCCAAAATACACATACGGAATAGCGAAGAACGCCAATCCTTGAAGTGCAAATTTGTTCCAGGTGTAACTCCTGTACACTGGGACACTCAATGATACTACAAAAGCAACCATAGACTCAACAACGCCCAGTGAAAGCGACGGAAGGGTGCTCACCTGGACCATCCAATCTTGCATTTTACTCGACATATCCTGCGCCCTACGCCTATACTCGAACCCAGATGTCATCGGCCTCATGGACTGATAATTGGGATCACTAGGTCGATAGAGCTTCATTGAAGGCTTCCGGCTTCCACCTTGGGCTTCCCCTTCCCCGTCTCCCCCCGGCCAAACACCGCACTATAACCAGCAGCGCATCATCCAGCGAAACTTTATTATCGGGCTTGACTTGATGTTGCCATCGTCCCGCCCGTACAAAGTATCCTCATAAAGCGGGAAAGAATCCAGTGCACTTGATGGCGGCATTCTGCCCCATTCTGTGGCGATGCATAGATCTCGCTGAAGTAGGCCGATGCGCTAGATAATCTGGCTCCCCAGACAGTAGAACCGCCGGCCGTTCACGATAAGGGGTTGAAGCTTTAGCGGCTGTGACTTTGGCCGCGAAGCCGGGGAGTATGAGTGGGATTACGCGCAGGAGCTTCTTGAATCGGAGAGGGCGCATATGTAGGGGGGCTTCTGAACTGGAAGAGAGGATCTGGCGCTCCCGATAACGGATGAAGGAACATTGGAGGGTTCATCTTTAACAGAGAATGCGCCGTAACCTCGTAGCTAGGATGCGGTCGGATGCCGAGTCGACGGGTATAGAAGATTTAGCTCACCGATTGGGGGGGGGGAGAACGTCTTCACATCCTCCCTTTCGGTTTGACGAGTTTAAATCCTTTACTTCGGCGGGGCTTGTTCCGCTAGGATGACAAGCACCGCCAGCATATCGCGTTTATCGTTTACTAAACTTGGCGCCCATCGGGCTTTAGCTTTCTGCCCAGCGGCAAAGCTGAATGATGGACGACTCCGAAGCATTGTGGTTGCAGTCCAAAGCACCTGATAATAAAGGATGAACAAAACAGTGTGCAATCCCCCATTTAAGTTGCGCCATTGGGTTGTTCAAGTATCCTTTACGAGTAAACGGGCCGATATACTTGATCCAGCTTGCCTATGACAATCGCCGCCTCGGCAGTTGAGCGACCAAAGTTGTCCGACTCGGAAACAATTTCGCAAGCCTGATCAACCTTGGTCAGCGATATTTGGCAGTCCCATCTCTACCAATGTCTGTCAAACAGCTATGTACAAAACCCTGAACAGTGAAGATGGTTCTTGAATTGCCCTTCGACCAACTTGACCAATTCTCCCAGATTCCAGTTGTACCATGCGTAGACCACGACTTGACAGGAGTCGATAACTCGACTTCAATCCCAGCGCACACCGTCTGGTGTAGCGGCAAACATCTTGACGCCGATGCTCACGCGTCAAGTCACCTGCAGTTTCCAAGAATGAATGGAAAGATATAATTACAGAATGAAGCTGAGGGTAACAAACGTACAACAGAATAATAATACCAGATCTACTTACTGATACAAGCAAGTTACGCATTCGCGTTGCGCATAGTCGAGTCAACCCAATCCAGCCCAAGAATCTTGAAAACGTCTTCTTCACTTTTTGGCACGAACAACTTTGAGTCATGTCGTCGTGTCCTGTGTGATGCATCTGTCAGGTCCAGCCTCTGTGTCCTCAATGAAAAAAAGGCACGAACAACCCTGAACTATCAAATTTCAAACCCCTTTATATGCGAATGGGTTAACATATGAGGCGATGCACCAACAGAACAAAACGTGACCCACTTCTCAACCTTCGCCCAAAGTCGCAGATCGCGTTCGAACATCCTTGATCCACTCCTGCGAGTACGTCACATGGAATGAATCTTGAGTCGGGACTGCTCAATGAGATAGATATTCACCATCCAATAACAGCAGTCCAGTAGGCTTCAGGCGGCGCAAATATTAGGTCTAAGCGGCGGTACAACCTTCTCCCATCCGCGCCGCCACCATACTGATATGCCCGGGCAGGAAGCCTGAAGACCGTAAGTGCTTTTTCCAGTGGATCCCAATGTTGTGTGCGGAGTGGGTCTTGCCCGTGAAACCCGGATAAGTCTGCGCAAAATTAGCCCTACCACACGAGCAAGTGGTGCCAAGGAACAAAGCTTACGCATGATGTGTGTCACCATATCTATAATTAAACGAAGGTTTAGAAAAAAATGAAGGTCACCGAAAAACGAAGGGATGCATGCCGTGTTCGTAAAGTCTTCTGGTGAATTTTGAACATAACCCCTTGATAAGATTTGCGCCCTTCTTTAGGTCGGAGTGACTTATGACGATATCCACATCATTGCTCTCCATTTTGCCCCTCCGATAGCTATAAAATGATAATTGTGAATGATAGTTCCTGTGTGCGATAAGAAAGGAGCTCACCCGCCAACAATGGTGCTTACACAACCGGCTTGCAACTCCTTCAGCTCAGCCATGATTACCCGATGAATCTCCTCCACCTCCGACCTAGTAATGTGTACGCCGAAATCCTTTCTTAGCGCTAGGGCAACTTCCATAGTAATCAAAGGTATCTTAGCGTCTTCTCTACTGTCCTTTGGTATGATAGGTTGAAGGTTTGGGGTAAGATTTTGGGTTTCTAGCTCCTCAAATTGGGATGCGTCAAAGCCTTGAGGGACGCCATAATATCGTTCGAGGTCCTCGATTGTTCGGAGACCGGTCTCATATAACTGACGGGCAGTGGAGGGGCCGACGCCGTGGATCGAAGCGAAGAGAGAGAGAGACCAGTAACGTCCCGATTCCAAAACTGATTCTGATGCCTCGGTTAGCAAGTGTCGGCAAATAGAGGATCCTTGGATGACCTGTTTCCTCGATCTTTCCCGTCTTCAGGTATTCCTTAACCTGATACAGGGTTATTGCTGGCATGATTATGAGAGGACACTGTCTTTTACCTTTGCGCGGACTTTCGAGCCAGTACCAGTAAGTTTCACGATGTCTCGTTGAAAGGATTCTTGTGTAATCTTGTACGGGTATGCTGAACATTGATGAGGTTCAACCTCACCCTGAGTGTCCAACTCGGCTCACATTTGAGAATCTGTGGGACGAATATCTGATGAGCGCTGGGCTACTACATTTTCAAATTCGGTTCGGAGCACTTACCGCTACAGCGCGTTCATAAGCGAGTGCGTTAACGGCAAGGCCCTCCAATTCTCGGGAGCGTCCAATCACATTCAGTGCAACCACGAGCTCTTGGTTTGGGCAGATCAAGGGATGGGCTCGTGCACAAGCATACTTGGATCTCCAGTTATTTTTGACCTTTTCGTTGGTTGGTCTGATGACCTCAGTTGAGCTAGTGGACTCCAGCGGCGCAGACGGGGAAGATAAAATTAGGGAAGGTCGACGACCGCCGGGCCCGGGCTCTCGAACATGTTCGGGGCAATGTTCTACCGCCTCGTTGTGTAGTTCGGCGACGGCGGCAAAGGACGCGCACGGCGCAGGATTGTTTCGCTTGACAGATTCCCTGAGCCAATCTGGAGTGACAATGGCCTTCCGTCTCTGTGTGATGTCGTTGAGTTGCTAGCTAGGATATGGGACGAGTCATACAGCCACATGCCAATCAATGTGACGCTCAAGCCGCTTGGACATGCGGATGCCGGTAATAACAATATCAGCGCTTTCGACACTATTGCAGAACTCGAGTTGAAGGCCGTGGTCATTCGAAGGTCCATGTGACTCTATAGTATTGTATATTTCTGCGATTACTTTCCCATCGAGTTTTGCCTGGACAACGAATATTTTGAGTATTTGATGGTCATGGCCATTGTCGATTGAGTCGGAGCGCCGCCGTTTTGGTGTTCGTTCGGAAGAGGAGGACTGTGGCGAAAAGGACCGTTTGTCCGACATGGAAGGAGCAACTGTGGCGTCATTGGATCGCACTGCACAGGGTATCCGAAGCTGTTGATCCTGGGAAGATAGTACCATATTTAGTAGCGTGTGTCCCTTGAAGAAATGGCTTGCTAATGAGTACTTGACCAGTTCCGCCATCCTCCTTTTAATTCTCCCTCACTCCTCCCCACCCATGGCACAGCCAAACGTCCACCTCGCAGAATCATTCACAAACCCGCCAAACTACTCCTTCCCTCATCACCGCCTTAACAGGACCCTACGCGACCCCACTAAAACGCCCATTGTCCTCGTAGCATGCGGCTCCTTCAGCCCGGTCACATACCTTCATTTACGCATGTTCGAAATGGCAAAAGACTATGTTAGGCAAAACACCGATTTCGAGATTGTTGGTGGATACCTCAGCCCCGTCAGCGACATGTACAAGAAGCCGGGTCTTCTCTCTGCTCGCCATCGGTATGTCTACTACCCTCCTTTTCTGTCTGATCTTCCTATTCTCGCTTCACGTTCTCTCACCCGGTGTACCGTGCCCCGGTCGTTATTCGCGCTTACGCGGAGCGAATGCCGATTGCCCATTTCGGTGCATGATTTTACCGAAATGACGTGCTGAGGCTGCTTTTCTACCAAAGATATGAGTCACCACCCCATCTCATGCCATCCCATTATCTATGCTGGTCATCTCATCAATATGTTGTCCCTTCAGTCTCGTGATGGAATTGATCTTTTTTTATCCAGGGTCAACATGTGCACGCTTGCAGCCGAAGAATCAGACAATTCCTTGATGGTTGATCCATGGGAAGCTTTTCAATCATACCAACGCACCGCAATCGTGCTAGACCATTTTGACCACGAAATAAACACTGTCCTCGGTGGCGTTCAAACTGCAGACGGTGAACGTCGCACCGTTCGTCCCATGCTCCTGGCGGGCTCAGATCTTATTGCTACAATGAGTGAGCCAGGGGTATGGAGCTATGCTGATGTGCGTCCACTTGCATTGGATAAATGACGCGCAATTGATAGCTCAATAGCTAGACCACATTTTGGGCCGGTATGGATGCCTTATTGTCGAGAGGGCAGGTTCTGGGATGGATCAGGCAGTGGACAGCCTCGCGCGATGGCGTAACAATATCTACCTGATATCACAATTGATTCAAAATGACGTCTCCAGTACCAAGGTACGTCCCCGGGTGTTTTCTACCTAAAACACCTTTTTGATCCATTCCTATCAAGGTTCGCCTCTTTCTGAGGAGAGGACTTTCCGTGCGATACCTGCTACCAAATTCTGTTGTGGACTATATTGAACAACATGGCCTTTACCTCGACGAGGCACCTAACACCTCTACCACGGAAAAGGGAAAGGGAAAGGATAGGGAAGTTAATGGGAGCAACCCTAGGACAGAAGCTTCACAGAAGTGCTGACGTAGGATAGCGTGGACGGGTAGGGCACGCATTTGTCAGTCTGTGTATAATGGATGGTGACTCATAGATTCGCTGCATACAGACTGAAATATTTGCTATCTTATGTATGCTTTTTATAACTATTTGTATCTGGTATGAGCATGCGGAATCAACACAACCCAATGGTTTCAGCGAGCATGCCCCCGATGAGCCCCCTGCATATCAGTACGGTTCGAAATCTACTTCGTCATTAGGCCTAGCCCGCACTAACCCGGACAGATTACAGACAGATGCTCCGCTCTCGAGCTTCCTCTCATTCCGGTCGGTATCGGGATCCCCTATGACCGCGGTCAGTCTCACCTGGCAGAACCACCGAGTGACACACAAGATCTGTCTGCGTGTCGTGCGCCACTGATCCAGTGGATCTCGGACATGCCACGACGTCTTCGATGTCCATTTTATCGTCCACCTCATATCCGGTGAAAATAATAGCGAGGCGCATATCTGTTAGGTTTACTGAAATTGCGGTCGTGAAAGGTCTTCAAAGTGACAGGCACCGAGAAGGTTATGAGGTGAAGCTTGCGCACTTTGGCCCGTGTTAGGTACAGCGCTTCTTACCTGCGACGGGTTCATCCACGTTGTGCGACCTGAGTTCTCTCCGCGCCTCCCGCTGCAAAAGAATGCTCGTCAGGTGTTCAAGCGTTCGGCGTCCACTTCCGCTACGAACTTCCTTCCCTTCCTCTTTCGACGATTATTCAAGGGAATGGGCCGTGGGCCTTGTCAGCTAAGGTGCGGGATACGCTCTTCCCAACGCCACAACCAATTGATTCGCGGTCGCAAGGGGCGGTTCTTCAGTACCACTTCGGTCCTTGTGGGGCGTTGCACCGCCCGGGCTTTCATTTCGAGAGCTTTGAATAGCTCAGGTCGGTCAAGCGCGTCCGTTTTGCTTTGATGTGGTATCTTCTTTGCCTTTTTATAAAGGTCACCCACCTCCTTGCCTCAGATACAAGCTGTGCTCCTTTGAAGCACAGTGCCACGCTCGTTAACTTGATAAAGGGTCTTTTTGAGACCGTCTGTCGCTCGTTCCTTTCGTGCTAGGCTCACATACCACGTTCCTTTGCTCCTTCTTGGCCTCCCCAGAGACCAACCCACAATTTTTCCCTATTTTCATCACTACACCTCCTCTTTGTTATCTATCCCCTTCAAATCGACATATTGCGTCAATATGCCTGTCAACCCTGACCATATTACAGACGCCACAGACGCCAATGTCGTATCTAAAGCGGCCTCCATAGCCCGGGCTCAATACGATGTCGAAACGGGTGACGCTAGACAGGCTGCAACACGGATTTCGCAAGAAGGCAGAATTATGTGGGTTTCCTCACCCTTCACGCCACAATCCTATGCACATGCCGTCTGAAATCTAACCCTGTACGTAGTCGTCGTGTCGACTGGCGCATGCTTCCATTGCTGGGTTTATTATATGCCATTGCGTTGATAGACAGGACAAACCTTGGCATTGCACGTACTGCGGGGATGGACCATGACCTCGTACGTCCCCCCCTCAATAGGTCTAGTCGTTGACACATTGACACATACTAAGTATTCGTCGGCTTCGTAGCATCTTAGCATTGGAAACCGCTACAGCATCATTTCATTCGTTTACTTCATTCCTTACACCCTTTTGTGAGTTATTCCTGTCTTCGGTTTAACCCCAGAGTTATTTTTATGCTTTGTGCCTCGATAAATAATGCAATGCAGGTTTGTTGATGATCCTTCATTTTCATTTGCAGACAATTTCCCAGCAATATAATTCTCCGAAAACTCGGAGTCAGCAATTGGCTGACATTTTGCACTGTATCATGGGGGGCAGTCCAGCTCGCGATGGGATTCGTACCGTCTTGGAAGCACCTAGTACTTTGCAGGGCTTTGCTCGGTGCCTTTGAAGTAAGGAAGCACAAAGTCGAACCCTATCTCGGAATATGCCACTGATCTTCTGTTAGGCTGGTTTCTTTCCTGCTTTGGTGTTTGTCATAACGACCTGGTGAGGGGTTTGACTGCAGTTCCGATTTAAGCGGCTGATTGAGCCGTCGTAGGTACACTCGCCATGAAATACAGAAACGGTGGGTGTTTCAATTTTCCGCATGCCGTTAACTTACTGACCCTGTGTTTTCTCGTTGTGAAGACTTGGCGCCTTCTACCTTGTCGCGATTTTGACCGGCGGCTTCAGCCCTATATTTGCCTATGTCTTGACTCTCCTTGGCGGTAAACGGGGGATTTCGGCATGGGCTTGGATCTTTGTAAGTCTGAGTCAACTGAGTTGACGACTATGTGCTGACTCTCAGCGGCTTTGTCAAACAGATCGTCGAAGGAGCTATTACGATCCTCTTTGGTCTTGTATCATGGTTCTTCATCCCTGACTTTCCAGATCAAAATAAGTTCCTGACTGAAGAAGAGACGAAGGTGGTCTTGGAGCGTGTAGAGCAGGATCGCGGGGATTCTATTCCTGACGAACTCACAGTTGGGAAAGTGTTACAGCATTTAGGAGACTGGAAAATGTGGGCTTTTGGTAGGCCTTATTCCATCCCTTGGATTCCCTGAAGCTGCGGGGCGCTGACATTATTTCCGCTAAATCGCAGCAATGATGTACTTCTGCGCGACGATACCAGCATATGCCATTGGGTACGTTTTTCAAGCGTTCAAACTCCACCGAAACCTGGCCAATGATGTGTTTCCATCACAGGTTCTTCGTTACGATCATCCTTCGATCCATGGGGTGGTCAGTTACGCATTCATTATTGCTGGTAGGGTCACCATTGGGTCACCACATGCTCCAGTGTTCGATTTCTGATTTGCGTCCCCTTTGGTAGAGCGCACCTCCATATATCTTTGCAGTGCGTAATTTCGGACGATATACGCCCCCGGCACATGGCTGATTAGCGTATCAGGCTATGAGTATCATGTTCTTCGCATGGTTATCCGACAAGTATAGGCAAAGAGCAACTTTCATTGCCCTCCAGACAGGTATGACCCTACTGGGGTTGTTCTTGACAGGCTTCATGAACTCCGCATCATGGAGATACTTTGGTATGAAACTAGACCTTGAACAGACAGATGCAATTCGCTGAAGAAGTCTTCTTCAAGGTATATTTTTAGCCAATGGCGGCTCTGCAGGGTGCATTCCTGGTATTCTGGCATATGTGAGTATAGTAAGGATCAAGTGGACAGAGAAGATACCTTTACCTGATAATCCTCGCTTTTTGATTAGTCGGCGAACAATACAATCTCCCACTCCAAGCGTGCCGTTTCTACTGCGATAATAATCTCTTTCGGAGGTATTGGTGGTATATTCGCCACTACAGTCTTCCGTCAGGTGGACTTCCCTCATTACACACCGGGAATTTACGCGTCCATTGGATGTCAGCTGGTTTTACTAATCCTCCTTGCTGGAACGACCACGTACTTCAGGCAACAGAACCGGAATGCTGGTTCAGGTTGCCAGATAGAGGGCCGAGCTGAATTTGTGTATACCTTGTGATGGAGGTTTCCCCCGTATCAGGAAAGGGACTCTTTGCTGGGTTTTATTTGCCCTGTACAATCTTGGACGTTTCCTATGTGTATTAGATAGTGGGCATAGTGGGCCCCACAATATGCATTTGGGTTTGATCTTCTCGGGTAGAGCCTGAGTATCTACTCTGTGCCAGTTTTATGCTACGTCATTACGTAACAGAGGACTACTCAACGCACAGGCACGAAACAATGAAACTGATAATTGCACCACAATCATTGGAGGCCAGAGCTTATCACCTCAGTCCCGACAGCCAAGATCACAAAATTTGATGGAATGATGGGTGATCACTGATCACCGGAAATCCATTCGGTCTCAAGCTAGCAGAGCCGGGTTGATAGTGCCTCCCGATATGATGCACACGCTAAGGGGTGCAGGATGTGCGAGTGCTTGTTTCTGCTCTGTACTTCCTGTTTGAATTTGCAGTCTATGTAACAGGTCTCGACGAGCTCTGTAACAGCTTACAAGTGATGACCCTCCCCACAAGGTTAGTTGCTGTCCTGGTCCCTTTGAATTAAGAAAAATTTTGTGACGCCGCAGGTTCCTTGTTATACTGCACGATGCAAATGTCCCCGTCCACGACGGTTCGACGAAAGCCACACCGTTACTGCCAATCCTCAGATCCTCTGTTACTGCCTCCGCCGGATTTACCGCTGTGGGTGTCAGTAGCCAACCCAGCCAGTCCATACCTGACGACACCGGCAGGGGCCGTATTTCCGTCTTGAGACTGACGCTGTCCTCCGTTCAGTCATCGCCCAGGCATATTCCTTCTCCGCCTCGGAACGGATGCCCATTCGCCAATTCAATATTCACGATATTTCATTTTTTTCTTTGATGAATGTCGTTTACGATAACTGTCAGCGAGCCTTCCTTTCTCATCTCTGTCGCTCACAGCTGCTTCTTCCCTGCATATACTGCCTCAGGGTTGGCGTTGGTGCGGCTTGGCCGTCACTTGTCCGTCATCCTTCTCATCCCTTGGCGTATCTTCTTAAAAGATCTTCATGGTCTCTCTATCATCTGCTCATCCGCCCTCTCCTCCATCATCTTCCCCGGTCCCTTCGTAGAATCAACCCATGCCGGCGCCAAATTGCGAATACTTCTCTGAGGCGGACTTCAAGAACCCGTCCAAGGGTTCTTCCCTTGATTCGGTTAAACTTGAAGCATCTGACGATGAAGCTGAACGGGTGAAGTTCGAGAAGAAGACAATGTGGGTGTCTTCCGAGTTATTTGAGGATCCGGTACTGATTGATGCCCCACAGGCTTTGGGTCGACATTCGGATACTGCCCATCCTAGCTCTTATATACTCGTTCTGCCTGATTGACAGAATCAACATGGGAGCTGCCCTCACTGCTGGCATGGGTGTTGACCTGGTCCGTTCTTTACGCCCTCCCTTCTACTTGTGGAGCTGAAGTCGCTTTCGTGCGATTATAGGAATTGCTCAAGGGTTCGCGCTATAACATCGCATCAATGATTTACTTCGTCCCGTATATCATCTTGTGCGCCACATCTGTATTTTCGGGTCCCCTGACGGTGCATTAATCGTACACACCAGTCAACTCCCAGGCAATCTAGTCCTCCGAATACTCGGGCCCCGACATTGGCTGACACTCAGCGTTCTGACGTGGGGCTCTGTTCAGCTCGGAATGGGGTTCGTGACCAACTGGGGTCAGCTCACCGCAACCAGGGTCTTGATGGGAATGTGTGAGGTATAGCGGCATACCTGATTCTTCTATTGGACCCATAGTTATGTTATTTTATAGGCCCCATTCTTCCCTGCTATGGTCTTCCTCATTTCGACCTGGTAGGAAGTTATTGAATATCCTTGTACCTTTCCCTGACACTTATTGCTGACAGGTACAGACGGCACGAGGTCCAGAAACGGTTCGTTCTCTATCAGGGAGTATATTCGTCACGGTGTAATAACGCGCCTATTCTAGGATAGCCGTTTTCTACCTCATCTCTTTGACTATGGGTGGCGTAAGCCCGATCCTTGCCTGGGCTCTTAGTTTGCTCGACGGTAAACGACAGATTGCCGGCTGGAGGTGGATCTTCGTACGTGTGTCTAGTTTTACCCTCAAGGGCAACACTCACATCACACTCTAAGATCATCGAAGGCACTATCACGCTCTTCCTGGGGATCATTTGTTGGTTTTTCATCCCCGAGTTCCCTCACCAGAACCGGTTCTTGACAAAGCGGCAAACTGATGTTGTGTTGAAAAGAGTTGAAGAAGATCGCGGTGACTCCATTCCGGACCCTCTCACTCGAGACAAAGTGATCACGCATTTGAAGGATTGGACTCTTTGGTCATATGGTGAGATTCATCTCATATCGATTCGAGCACATTACTGACCCACTTAGGTGTCATGTTCTTCTGCGTCACTATGCCTGCGTGTGAGTACGAGTCATGTCTGACGGAGAATAAGGAGTCCTAACTCGTGTTAGATTCCCAAGCTTACTTCATCTCAATCATCCTCAAAGGGATGGGCTGGTCGAAAACAAAGGCTCTTCTCCTCGTATGTTTACACTGTCACCACAAAGCTCCAACCTAATGTCTATATTAGAGTGCACCACCCTATGGACCTCCCGTCAGTATTACGCATTCCTCAGTTCTCCACTTGCAATCTGAGCCCTGGCTTTAGATTTTTACAGTCCTGCTTTCTTCGTGGTTGTCCGACAAATACAAACACCGCAGTGGCTTCATCATCTTCAACACTCTCGTCTGCATCGTTGGATTATGTTTGACAGCCTTTGCCAAGCAGAATGCTGTTCGGTATTTCGGTAGGCATTCTGTGCCATCTTCAACGCCTCAGTTTGGTGACTTTGTTCAGGCGCGTTCCTTACGAATATTGGAAACGCCGGCGCCGCCCCCGGTATCCTTGCATACGTAAATGCTTCTGTTTCTTACTTCAACAATATCTCATTGTATCTTCGCAGTCATCCAACAATGTTGTTTCACACAGTAAACGGTGAGATATATTATCACTCTTTTTTTTATCTCCGGTATTAATGATTGGGGTTAGGACTGTTCAGTCCGCCGTGACAGTCATGCTTTCTGGCCTGGCGGGTATTGTAGCTACCACTGTTTTCCGCACGAAGGATGCCCCTCGATATATCCCAGGTGAGTTCTTATGTTGCCACTATTTCTCCTCGGCTGATTCATCATCTTAGGTATTGCTACCACCGTTGGCTGTCAAATGCTTCTCATAGTAACAGTACTTATCACCTCATTCCATTTCTGGCGCCTCAACAAGCTATCACGAGAAGGGAAGCTTTTGAAACCGTTGGAGGGTCAGACAGGCTTCTTTTATACTCTTTAAAGCGAGCGAGCAGGCCTCTCAGGCGAAAAGCTGAATGTTAATCCCGTGCATATAAAGCATAATATGTAACACCATGTAACAGTTGGCGAAAATTAGGAATGATACTTGATGGACTCATAGCCAACCTGCCCGTCGGTAACTTAAGAGATCTTGATATGTAGTTCGAAAACACGACAGGCTGCGAGCCTGGTTAGCAGTCCCCACCGATTGACTCGGTGTCGGTGCTTACGTTTTGCAAGCTGGCGTATCAGAGGGTTTGTTGGCATCAAAACTTGTAGGAGTGGTGTGACATGGTCACATAAACGCTGAATAAACCATCTTCTGACCTGTGTCAGCTATGATGTTCAAAACGTCCTTGGGAGGAACGACCTGTTAGGCCTGCCTTCATTAATGTCTGGCCAATCTGCCATCTGCCATCTGCCCACAGTGTGGCGTATCACGCGCCGCCGTCAAGTCCTCCAAGCTTCCGGAATCATTCCTAGACCCTGATAACACCAAAAATATTTCCTGATAGACTACCATGCATCAAGTTCCCAGAAGAACGTCTTGATATCGACGTCACTTCGCTGATCCCTTTCTTACCCTTTTCTCGATTGAGGTGCAGCTGAGGTGCAGCAGTGGCGGTGGGTCAATGAATTAAATGACAATAACGCGGAGATATGAGAAGGTGTGAGTGATTGATTTATTGGTCGCCATCTCAATACTTACAGATGCTTCGCCAACGTCAATCAACAGCGCCTTGTAGTATTTCTGCTCGCGTAACCCCCCCGTATGCCCAACACTTCCCGCTGCTTCCGGATGGTCTCCACCGACTTCATCTTCCTGTACCGCGCCCTTTTGGACTCCTTCCGCACGCAAGCAAGACAACTATGTTCGATGTTAATGTGAAGTCGAAATGATTTCATCCCCCACAAACCGCTTCTGGATCTAGTGCTATATCCGAGATGGCTCTTCAACCCACAAATAGCTCTGCCGTGTATTCCACGGATCAGGTCCGTGGGCACCACCGCAGCGTGTGCTCATACCACGCACCATGAAGACCACGGTGTGGAGTTTGTACATACTTCAATCCCAATCCATGGAACGTGCATCCGCTACACTGGAAGAGCTTTCCGGATCAATCGGTCGCGCCATGATGTCATCTTGAGGGCCCTTCATCAAGGCCAAGACGGGGTGATAGTTACCAGTAGGACCTGAGTCTACAATGACGATGACTGGCGGCTTCCAAAGGTTAGCATTGACTAAATCCTAGTGGCAGAAAAGATCCCTTGATGTCAGCATAATCCATCAGAGAATCTTTCATTCGGCCCTCATGGCTTCTGCCACCTGCCGGCCACTTGTCCCTCTGAATACAGTGATGGCGGAGTTATGTAGCTCAAGCAGAAAAAATTAATGTCTAGGATTCAGAATGTCAGCCCTCTTTCCCCATTTCGTTGTTTGGGGTGCTGGTAAGGTTGGGCTTCTTAATGATTGCATTGACTCTGATTCAGGGTAAACACAGATGCGGGATGGATAAAAATCCAATCAGACTTGCAAGTAGCCTTCCCTCGTTCTTCTCCCAGCCATGAAATCCTCCGAGACTTCCCTAAACCAAGAAAGCATTCAAGAATTCTCCAAGGAGGGCAAGTCGGAAAGCCTTGAGAATGAACAACAAGATCACAAACTGGAGCGTGCAACCATGTGCTTTATCATTGTGACTTAGGGGTGGTCATGGCACACTAGAATTGACTGGACTTTACAGGCTGCATGTTGACCTGCGTATATTACCGCTACTGGCCGCGGTGTACTCTTTTGCACTCATCGACCGGATTAATTTAGGAGCAGCCCATACAGCAGGAATGGGAGTTGATCTGGTAATTTCTATTACGCCCATTTTCAGACGCATTAGAAATTAACTCTGCTACCTCCCAGCAACTCAATGTCGGTGCACGTTTCAATATAGCCACCACTCTCTACTTCCCGACATACATGATTTTGTACGTTTCATATGGTCCTCTTAGAGTGTTGTCGTTGATGGGAGTCCTCAAGCCAGTTACCCGGAAACATTCTCCTGCACAAGATTGGTATCCGTAACTGGATAACGTTTGCCGTCATTGCTTGGGGAGCTGTTGCTTTTGGCATGGGCTTCGTCCATTCATGGCAGCAGCTGACCGTTACTCGCGTGTTTCTCGGAGCTTTCGAGGTGGGTGCAAGGGGGCCGGAAGTTATGGGGAAAATGCTGATTCCGATTACAACGCAGGCGTGCTACTTCCCTGCCATGGTCCTCTTGATCTCGACTTGGCAAGTGCCCCGCATTTTTGGTCGAGAAGACTGAACTAATATCAGTCTTCTTCTTCAGGTACAAACGTCATGAGGTTCAGAAGCGGTGAGCAGTTCCCCTCACCACGCCGTTCCACCAGTATATAACCGACTGGGCTTCTTAGACTGGCTGCTTTTTACCTCATATCCATCACCGCAAGTGGACTCAGTCCTATTCTTGCATGGGCACTCAGCTTGCTCGATGGCAAGAGGAACATCGCGGGCTGGAGGTGGATCTTTGTAAGCTATGATGCCCGTCCATTCTTTTCTATATACCTGACTCCTGATTAAGATAGTAGAGGGGGCCGCCACCCTCCTATTGGGAATACTGTGCTGGTTTTGGATCGTAGACTTTCCGCACCAGAATAAATTCCTGGCCCCTGAACAAACGGCCTTTATTCTGAAGCGGATTGATGAGGATCGCGGGGATGCAGTCCCCGATGAATTGACTGCTGCAAAGCTGCGGAAGTATCTCTGCGACTGGAAGCTTTGGGCGTATGGTAAGTTCTTCTCGAAATCTGATGGTCAAACCTCACATCCGAATGAATACCTGGTTCCCGGAAGGCATCATGTTCGTCTGCACCACACTCCCCGCATGTAAGTAACTGGGGCGTCTCAGACGTTCTTCTCAACTCATGGCATGTTCTAGATGCCCAGGCCTACTTCATCTCAATTATTTTGAAGGGTATGGGGTGGGATAGTACTCGGTCTCTCCTTTTGGTACGTGGTTTCTCAGCGGCAATGGCGTGACGATAATATTTTCTTTTCGTCTCTTGTTCAGAGCGCCCCTCCTTATGGTCCACCCGTATGCTCACTTCCTGTGCTGTCCGTTCCATATGGCACTTAAAACCGGACAATAGATTCTCACCTGCATGCTTTTCTCTTGGCTCTCGGACAAATACAAACACCGGAGCTCCTTTATTTATGTCCAAGGTCTAATGTGTCTTGTTGGACTTGTGTTAACTGCGTTTGGAGGAAAACACAGTGTCAGATATTTTGGTAATTAGTCCCGCGGCCAATCTTTTAATGTAATTAGTGACTGATGTTTCACATGATATTCTAGGAACTTTTCTGACTAACGCAGGCAACGTTGGGACTATCCCAGGCATCCTGGCCTGGGTATGTGCTAATTAACGCTGTCACTATGTGATAACTAATTTTGGCACCCCTAGTCGTCGAACAACGTTGTCTCGCACAGCAAGAGGACCGTGCAAAGCGCAATGACAGTTATGCTTGGTGGAATCGGCGGCATCCTAGCCACAGCGACCTTCCGCGCCCAAGATGCGCCGCGCTACCTCCCAGGTTTGTTGCTAGTGACTTCTAACCTTCTCTCGGCTGTCTTTGATGCCCGTAATCTAATTCCATAACTAGGTCTGGCTGTCTCGATTGGATCTCAAGTCCTGCTCCTCATTATTGCTACTATCGTCCTCGTCTACAACTGGAGAATGAACAAGTTGTCTCGAGAAGGAAAGCTCGCTGGGCCTATAGAAGGACAGCCAGGGTTTTTCTATACGCTCTAAACGACCTCCATAAACTATGTATGTGCAATGACAGGTAATAATGACCCACTCCTCGCGTATAATGTTTACTTACGCGTAACTGGACTAATGGAGTCGAGACTCGGCATCCCCATCGATGAGCTTATTGGGTTAACGACCCAGAAGTTGTCTGTTATGTAGCTTCAACGCCACAGCACTTATTAGAGCCGAATATATTATTAATTTTCCACACGCGAAGGCAGCGTCGTATGTATATTCCATGACTCAACGGACTCACGTGAAGATATAACACATTCTTACCCTGATGCTTAAATTAGATGCTTCTCCCAATTCAACAACAAAAAAACGTCGACATGTCAAATTTCTCCATAATGCAATTTCAAACGTCGACGAAAACAAACTTCAAGCACCTCAGCCCTTGAAACAAGAAGTGATAAATATGGGGATGACGGAGGTGGCTGGTTCTCTCTGAAGGCGATTAGAGGGAAATAAGCAACATCGCCTGACAGAAGCTAATGAGGCTTGCCGGTCCATACGGTCCATAGCGGCACAAGTATAGCGGCACAAGTATGAGCGTGTTACGTGCTATGTATAACTATTTCCCGGTCTCTGGGATTGGGTTCCAAACTTGGGCGGTGTAATCAACGGCAACGGGAGGCCCTTTTCTGCGTTGTGGTAAACGCGCATGAGAAGAGAAGGAAGGAGTCGAGACAGGAGGTAAATACCCGCGTCAGATATGACATAATGGCGTTCCGCAGGAAGGCCAGGGGGGTTCTGCTGACCTGTCATCGCCTTGCTTGAATGGCTATAGCTGTTCGAGCGTCGGCGCTCGTTATCCCCTAGATGCGAACACTTTGATATGGTGATAGGTGGAGATCCGCGTTGCGGATACTGGAAGGGTTATTGTGCACTGCCTAACCTATAGAAGGGTTATCGGTTCATGGGCTTTGCTTATCGTGGCTGCTAATAGTCGCCGCCAAGGTGTTTGATATCTGCGAAGTGAACAACCATGCATCAATGATATGATGGAAGACAACAGTTGGATCAGTGACGTGCCGAGGACTTGACCGTGTATGCCTGTTAACCCGTCTAGTCGAAATATTGTAATATTCCCCACCTCTGTGTATCACAAGCTAATGGGCACGAAGCCGGCCCCGTATGGGGAACTTGTGTATTTACAACTTACGGTCCGTAGAGCTCAAAACCAACCGAGATGAAATGATACCCCCGGAGTATTTTACCACAATTGGGACTCGGGCTTCCAGGGACTATTACTGCGTAGAAACCCAAGAAGAGTAACCTTATATCACGGCTTTGGCCAGTTGACCAATTGAATGATGGATCCATCAAGTTAAGACATGGTTCCAAGATGATGTACTTATCACAAGCCTCTTTGTGCCACTTGAGGCGAATAAAGGCTCGCGGCGCGATCAGCCTAATCACAGCTTGCGACGGTGATAGGAGCATCTATACCAGATAACACAAGATAACCACAGGTGTCCAAGAGGAGATATCGCGTGTGATCGCCCGTTAGTACCGATGGTATGCAGATCTTGGCACATATACGCTCGAAGTCATTTAAAAAAACAAATTTGACTATCGTCGGAACTATGCGGATGAAAAGTAATTATCCAGGCACGAACTCCACCTGAGAATTGAATAGAAATTCGGAGGATTCAAAGGAAGAATTCATCGATACATAAAAAAACGAAGATCGGATGTAAAAGCTTCGAGAATTAGGGCCGTGCAGGACAGGACCCGTGACGCAACAATGCTTCCCCAGAAATGAAGCGCGTGAGCAACAAGCATGAACGGAACGTTGTCGAAGTATCGAGGGGTTTCGGAATTTGGAAAATCTGTCACGAGTCGAGGTTTGCGAAGGTCTGTGCGTGAGGGATCGGGACCATGGATAGAATTTCCGGAAAGGTTCGGAGGCAATAAGCAGGCAGTTGTAGTAGTATACATATCATAGAAGTATTGATTTCGCCGTGAACTGGCGTTGTGGCCGGTTGATCCTCAGAATCGGTAGATGAGGCAGGTGTATCAACTGCTGACCTGCTCTGGCCTGAATCGAGTTTGTGCCGCCAAGTCCAACTGGTCTTTTAGTTTCTTTCTCAAGTTCTCGTTCGCTTGGGTGTCTCGTGATTTATGTGCAAGGGGCCGAATGTGGAATAGGAGAGTCGATCAGAAGGAGTTGCACAGGTTTAAGCATCCAATTGAGTGTCAGCCGGAAGAAAACACGCGATATTGGACTGTTTACAAGGTGTGGTATGCACCGTACCATCACGAGGGGCGCTATGTCCGCAGTTGCGCTTGGTACGAGTACATGTGCTTAAACCTGATGTCATGCGATTGAGCCATCACTGGCATGGTCAGCCGCCCCCTTATTACCATACCCTACCGTGATAGACTCCCTTTATAAGAAAAGATTCGGACCTGGAAGTGGAATTTTGAGGGGGAATCTGTGAGTCTATCGAGTCCAGTTGCACATGGGATGATGGCGTACATAAGGTGCATATTTCCGAGGTGAGCTTAATGTGGCTTTAGTAGTGCAAGTTAAGCTTGCAGGTGACGTCGTTACAGTTGATCGTTAAACTTTGAACGTTCCGTACGCCCATCTTGATCGAGCACTGCGGCTGCTCCGGGGCGAATGGAGGCGGGGTTTTCCTTCGAGTACCGGTGTAGCGGGACTTCCTTACCTGAGGCGGGCCGCTGCGCTATGGTAACGCTTGAGTAGCAGCTGTTTCTCGTGTAGAAGGTCGTCGGGAAGTAGGGGTGTGGGGCCTCTTGTCACTTCTGTCCGCGAAAGCACCGTCGCCACTACTCTGGATCGTTCTATCGAATAACCTGTCGTAATACAACCCGAAGAAAACTAGCGGTAGGATTCTTGAATTGCCCAGAAATATCACAATGCTAATGTCATAAGAGTCAGTATCACTTGAAAGAGCCAGATTATATCTGAACTTATCGTCCATTCCCCTTCTGCAGCCACCGGAAAATCTTCGTTTGGTGGAAGCACATCTCTGGCAGGTCCCCAGTAGAAGACGATTTCAGAACAGAGGCCATACATAGATGGCACATGCTATATTCACTATCAAGGAAGGATATAATTAGTATTGGGCAAGCCGGGACTTGTGATGAAGGGTGAGAGGATGAGAGCCTTTTACGGGTCGATTATCCCATCTTCACGTTGTGGGGAAGGTTTTGGGCTGGTGTATGTGGGGTGGGACACGCGGGTTTAAGGTTTGTCGGCTGTTCTCCGTATTTCAAGGGATTTGAGCCAAGAGGGACGAAATGGTGGGCGGGATGTGCGCGGGACGCGTCGCGTCCGCGATCTTAGTACCCTCTAGTTATATGTGGAAATTGAATTGAATTTATGCGAACGGCACCACCCGACGGTGTTTTGGTGTGCTTATCACCGTTGGATTTAGGCGTTTAGTTCTTTGGTGTGGTAGAGGGGAAATCAGGGGAAAACGACGGGATAATGTCCGGGACACTGGTCTCTTCTGGATTTTTCTGTTGTGTTCTGGGGGTTGGTTACTTGGCTTGAATTGGTTGTCGCGGTTGATCAATTGAGGAGTATTTCTTTACGTGAAAGAATCGAGTATGACATCGAGGGGCCATTTGGTATCTCAGTTTAGGGTGGGGTTAACGTGCACGACCACCTCGGTGGCCGGCTTGGAAGACAACAACTTGTTAGGAAGTTATGGATGAGCACGGTTTCGACGACATGCAACGTGCTCACGGTACCTCAAATAGGCGGGATACTCTCACAGTTGCACGCTCGCAGGCCCGTACTCCGTCTTACGTTCCGTTTCGAGAACTCTCTATCAGGGTATTCACATTTTCTGTGAGATCTCCGAGTGGATAGGACACATCTCATCTAAATTGCATCGGCTTCGCGGACAACCGCATCGAGCATCCGTTTATCATTGTCAGATTGGGACACAAATAGTGATATATCATCGGTTAATAAGGTGTCTTCTTTTGAGTGATTTTTTTTCTGTGGCGGTCAGATAGATTGCGTATGCCTGGATTTAGAGTGTCAAAGCGGATAATCCTCGTCTGAAGATGTGATGGGCAGTAGGTCAAGAGGACATGGGTGAGAGTGCAGAGCCCATTAGAGGGTATTTTATCCTTCTCGCAGAGGACGTGACTCTTCGGACCGCCTGAGCTGTGATCGAGCGCAGTTGGTTAGTGCGCGTCCAGGGTTCGATGGAGTAGTATCATATGTGTTATGACTTGTTATGGTAGTTCCGACTGCTGCTCGAAGATTTCAAATTTCCCCGCAGGAAGGGGGGCATTTGTTATGCAATATTGTAGACCTGGCACACGTGGGGTTAATTGGAAATGGCCGTGGATTTACGTTTGGAGGCAGGGGTGAAATATATGTATTAAATGTTCGTGGAGATGGCTGTCATAAGAATTCTAGACAGACAGAGAACAAAGCTAGGTGTGCGGTAATTACGGGCCCAGAAGTTGGGAAAACACCGGATAGTCGACGGTGCGGCGCCAGATGGTTGGGTTGGGCCTAATTGCTTGGGCATCTTGCATGCAGGCTCTATTCGCGAAAGGAAATGAATAGGGAATGGACGTAAAAAGACGGACAAGGACGGACTATCACCGAAGGACTAAGGGGGGAGGAGAGCTGGGGTGGACAATGCGGGGTCGGATAATCGTCGAGCATTTTGCAAGGTCACAAGTGGAACTCATCGAGGAAAGTGTCTGCGGATCACGAGTTGTCTGCGGTGGACGATCTCTGTGCGAGTCTAAAATAAAAGAGATCACAAGGTGGGCAGCAAGGTCGCACCGGGGAACCGACGGGGGGTTGGGCAGCAGAAAGACCTGGGTGATCGTGGATAGAAGGACTATGACGCCGAAATAAAGGGGCGGGGGAAGGAAGACGGCACGTGCAACGCGGGGTATCTGAGGGGCGGGTGTATTTGGCGTGGGTCCGGGTGTGCCGAAAGGGGAAGTTCTCGCCGGACGGTTGTCGGAGGAGAGTGACGGGTGTGACAAAAACCTGTTCATCTCTTATATCCACCATAGTCGTCCATGGTCTCCCAACTCTCCCTCAGTCTCAACCAGATCCTTGCACACGACGCTCCTGTCCTCAGCCCTGTATCCCCAACCATGCCTGACTTCCAGTGGGATGTCCCCTTCTACGCCCACAACATCCCCTCGCCTCCCCAGTCTCTCCCCTCCACCTCCTCGCCCGTCCAGCCCCAGCGCATCCTCAAGTCCCGCATGACCCCAGATGCCTTGCCGGATGCCTGTGTCTCTACCCACCAGCTCTTTGATCCACCCTCCCCTGTCCCCTCCCTCTCTGCTTCTACCCCTCCGCTAGACCGCACCCCCTCTCTCCCTCCAGGTCCCCAGCCACCCGCACAGAGCCACAAACGCTCAGCAAGCCCAGCGCCCGCCCCCTCGAAGAAACCCCGTGCTCAGGGAGAGCGCGTATCCTCAAAAGACTTCGTGCCCCCAGACGTAACAGGCCTGACCAAGCGCGAGGCTCGTCTAGTCAAAAACCGCGCGGCTGCCTTCCTCAGCAGGCAGCGCAAGCGTGAAGAGTTTGAAACAATGGAGAGGTATGCCTGCCTTCCTTTGCCCATTTCATCTGGATCTCATTAGCCTCATCTAGCCGCGTTACCGAGCTCGAGAACGAGAACGCACGCCTCCTCGCTCTTACTCAAAATCCTCAAGACGCTAAGACTAATATTGTCTCCGAGGTCGAGCTACTTAAGGCTGAGCTCGCCGCCGCAAGGAATCGCGAACGCGAACTTAGTGCCCAGTTAGCCAGCCGTGCTTCGTCTTCTGTGCTCCAAGAGCCACCTGTCAAGCTCGAGGCTTCTGACAGCTTTTCCCTTTCATCTCCCGCGCGCACTTCAAACGTGCCTTCTCCGAACAAGACTGGTGCCAGTCTGGGTTTGATGGTAAGCTCAAAATAGCTATTTCTATTCATAAATTTATTCACTCATTCACTGCACAAGCAGGTCCTCCTATGCGCACTCCCTACTCTCCTCTCCATGCCAATGCAGTCCACTACCGCGAATACAAGCTTCACCATCCCAACACCACTCCCACCCTCCGCATCTTCTTCATTTGATATCAATTCATATCTTCCCACCGATTATGATTGGTCGCGATCCAGCGCCTCGTCCATCATGGATCTTGACACCGATGATCACCGCAAACTTACCACTGCCCCATCAACACGGAGGCTAGAATTCTCGTCTGATATTGACGCTGAGGAGGTTGGTGCCCTAGGCAATCTCGACATTTCCTTTGATACCTCCCCTTCGGAGAACGGCAAGATCCGTGTAAGGATACACCCGGCCTCTTCGGTCTCCTCGAGGGCCACCTCCCCTGGCTCCTCATCAGCTTCGTCATTATGGGATTCAGATCCCGTCCGCAGTGATGGAACATACTCTGTGCCATCGCCATCGTCCATGTCCTCGGTCTCATCTTCCTCCGTTTCTACCTCCGCATTTTCTCCCATCGTCTCCTCCGATCCGTTTTTCGGCATCGGAAGTGCTGCGAACGACTTTGGCCTTTCGTCAATGCTCGACGGAAACTTTGGCACGATCTACGGCAGTGCAGGGTCTCCAAGCGGCGATGATATGAGTGGGTTCAGCTATTCGCTTCCCCCATCAACCACCACTTCGGACTTTGGTCTTGGGTGTGGCGAATTTTCGATACCCGATCCTCAGGGGCAGGGCCAGAAGCGGAGAGTGCGAATTGCACTCAAGAGCATGCCCCAGGCTGGCGGGGCCGAGGGAGGCGAGTGGGAAGTTCAGATCTGTTAGACTGTCAGCCTGTTGGTGTGATTACCTGGCTGGCCCATTTTTGCCCACACGCACCCGCCGCTGGATTCATGAACTTCAGGTGACCACACACGACAATATTATTCTTATTCATAGCGTATGACCCATCTAGTTTCCGATTCTGTTGTTTTTTATTCATGATGACCACCCTCACCCATTTCCCCCCACCCCTTTCGCAAAGCTTCGGCTTTAATTTTCATGTTCTGTATTATCTATGTTCGTTTTCTCCTTTTTGAAATACCCCCTCTTTTTGTCGGTGTTCACCTGAAAATTCTCCCCTCTTGTAGGCGAGGGAAGAGTGAAAATCTCTTCCTTTATTGAATATGCTTCTATTCTTCTTCGTTTTTGACCTTGTCTTGTCAAAATTGGCGGTGGTACCCCTCCCCTCTCCCCTATGCCGACAGAAGATACCTCAACCTATGTCATCCACTCCCTTACCCGCATGCAACCATCATCGTCATCGCCATTAGTTACCGTAGCCTCAGTACACACACACACACATACATATACATATCTCTCTAGCATATACCCTATTTCTCCCCTTTACTCGCTCTCGTTGTTGACTTTGAGTATCTTGTTAATCGTTGATGGATGGTTCGTTTTTTTCTTCCCTTTGATAATGGATCGTAGCAGTAGATAGTTTACGTTCTTGTGGAATGGTTTGGGCTTTTGGAATGAATACGATTTTTTTTTTCTTTTGAAATTTTTTTTTGGAAGAGAAGTTTGGTGAACGTGCGAGAGCTTTGCGATACATGTGGCATCGGTTAAGCGTTGGGGTATTTGATATTTGCCCTGTTAAGAAGACACGCTTCAAGGTACCGACGCCTGATATCGCATGCGGTTGTTGATTTTTTAGTTCCCAATGTTTCGGGGAAGAAACTCCGTTGTATTGATATGTGACATAGGCAATAACCTAAGCCCGCACGACACAATGGGAAAGGGAGGGCGGCATTCTCTTAGTTCTAGCTCGGACTTGAGCAGCCTGACTTTGTCTTTTGAATGTCGCGCCTCTTGTCTTGTCTTGTCGTTCGGCAGGTATATACAAATACATAAAATTGCATAAAATTTGGCGGCGGCGGCGCTCTCACGTCAATCTTTACCGCATTAACCCCTGAATTTCTGTCCACTGCGTTGTACATAGGTATACGACATGCGCAGCCATGAATCTTTCGAGACTGGCACACGAGAACAGCGCCGAAGTTTCGAAATTTATTTATTTTACCGCATTTTACATTTATTTACATTGATATCAGGATTCGGTGGCAATAAAAAACAGGATGACTATACCTAGTATACTGATTGCGCGAATGGTGGACTGATTAATTGTCGTCGCGAGACGATCGCAACCGGAACCGGTGTCATTGCGACGCCCGTTGCGCACGCGTCTCGTTGATGTCGCCGTGCAGTGGGGTCCTGGAGACCCAGTGGGGAAGCCCGCGTTGTGTGCTGCGCCCGGAGGATGTGTGACAGCCCTTCCTCCGGCATGGGTTTCGAACAAAAAAGATGGTGTTGGGAATAATCGCTTGATAACGCCGCTTTGTTTTTTTTTGTGCGTGTGTGTGTTTGTGGCGGTTGTGTGGGTTGGCCAATGGGATGTTTTGGCGGATGTTGTATTATCTATCTGGTATCAGGTATCATGATATGGTTCATCTATCAGTACGCTTTCCTGTATTGATAAGTGCGATGAGTGCCATTGTGGTTTCAGGTGGTGGTTATATCAGTGGTTTTTGGTTGATGTCGATGATCAGATCAAGAAGGCTGGGTAATTTTGGGAGATTGGGGGGCCGCTGTTTTGCCGTTGCATATTATAATTATTGTCTCGGCTGTGTCAAGGCATTCCTCTTGAAATGATTGATGTAAAGGAGAGGCGAGATGATCAGCTTCCGAGTCGACCAAAGTTCGTCCGGCAGAATTATCTGCATTAGCGGTCCCTCGGAGGTTGAGGTTCACAGGAATCAAGTAATTTTTGAACTTTTGTGCCTTCGGAGTTATTATGATTTGGGGGCGCTAGAACAGCAGATGGGGTGTTTCTAAAATTCCAAGCATTCTAACTCTAGCGACTACAACCAGGCCAGGCACACAATACTCTTTGTAGCCGGAACGAAGTAGATACACATATATTCGTCATAGGGCCCAACATAATAGCAAAAGTGCCACTTGACTGAATTAAATTTATGATGCAAATTCCGAGTACATATCAACAAAGTCCCTGACAGAATCTGCATCTAAACCTGAGTGTGAGGGGTTGCAAAGAATCAGAAGGACGAAACCCCAACCCTGCCTTGAACTCGGTGTGCAGACTGTAGAGTTGTCTTAATGAAGAGATGATTGGACCTTTCATCACCGCCACGGCCCCTGTCACTCGGTCGGCTCGCGTCGGGCGGCTGGGCGGCAAGCGGCGGTGTGAGGATTTTCGAGTGGACCCCGTAGACCGCTAGATTTCTCGAATTTGAGGGGTGAGAGAGAGCTTGGAGGGAGCTCTCACGTTGGACCTGGGTATGTGTGGATTAACTGTGGTTCTTTGGTACCTGAAGGCCTGGGAGAGTGTTAGGTGTGGAGTCTACAATGTGGCTGCCTCGAAGCGTTTCTGGTTATCAAGCTATCGTGTGGGTGGAATAGCGTGAGCCGTGTGCTGCTCGAGTGTAATTCATGCGTATGTATTTTTGGGAATGTAGCTGAAGTTATTGGATAGATGAGAAGTTTCGTTGTGGCGTTTGCTTGTGACAGTACCCTTCTCGCATGCGTGGTGCCGTGTTCGAGGCCAATTAGGTATCGAGAGATAGTGGCCCTTGGTCTAAGAAAAGAAGGAATTCTCGAGTCATATTCCTGAGTTTTGTGGCTTCGTGAAAATCAGACCTGGGAACATGCTCGCTTATTATTTTTCAATTGAATCGCTCATTGGCTCATTTCTCACCGGTGTGAAGGATATTTCCGAAGATTGGTGCTGAGTTGATGAAAGTGCACGAACGGTGTCAGTACCATTGTTTCGCACTGTCAGTCACTTGAGGTCCTTTTTCAAGGCTGCGCGTCCCTGTTCAGTTCCTATGAGAACAAAGGGGCCCCAAAGTGTATGCTGAGGTTAGAGAATAATTATTTCCGTCTCTGTTCCCCTCTCTTGCAAAGGTGAATTCCTGCGACAGGGGGGGAAACAGCCTTGCCAATGCGATCTACCAAAATCAACAAGTTTCACCAGAAGGAGCACCATTGGTGTTACAGGATCGATAGTCGCATGGGGATTTGGATGAAGGTCATCTGATTGAGGATCCCGAAGAGTTCGCCCATCTGCCTTGAGGGTGCACGAGAACGAATAGTTACCACCAGTCACATTCAATCGAACGGGGGGAGGGACAGAGCTTTGTGACAAGCAATACCTTGTCGCGGCCTCGAGTAACTTCTCTCGCCACTGCCGCACAATATGAAGGTTATCGCTTTGTTCGGGCAATCTGATCACCGGGCTGCGCCAAAGCAGGACGGCGAAATGCACCCAGGACAAAAGATCAGCTCATAAGCTGTCGATTACGAGAGACGTGTTTGCCAGATGACTAGTGATAGCTTGGTTTAGATGGGGTAAAACCCTGGGCCGCGCATGCGAGAGACCGGGTTGAGCCTCCTCCCTAATTGTGGCCGCACAGAAGTAGGTAAGTTGATAAGATACGAGTTAATTACGCCGATGTCGTCCCGTATGGATCCGCAGAGGATTTGGGAGTAGGTATATATGTACTAGTATCCAGAACCAGGTGCCTAAACAGCTTAGTCAATAGTAGTACTTAACCGGAATACAAAGAACACATGTACAGTCAGAGGACTTAGTATAAACCAGTATTAACGAGGGTGCCGTATCGTTCCGATAGATGTTCGCTGGTGCAGAGTTGTGACAATACAGACATGATCCAGGTCAGAATCAAGCTACTTCAGAGTATCAGGCTACAATCGGAACACTCGGTGATGTGCGATGTTATCACGTGCACGAACTATTATTAGCCCATGGCACGTCCATCCTTCACCAAACTTTGCTCGCACATGATATAATGGCCTGCATATGGACCTGTCTTCCCTCAGTAGTTTGGTAGCACGCGGGTCCTCATCATCACGAAACAAGACGCAGTTTTCGGTGACAGTCACTCTGAAAAAAGTCGCATGAAACACGAACGTGCATGCGATGTTAGACTCTACTCTGCAGCGGAACTTAAGCTCCGGTCAGATGAAGCGAGGAAAACGGAGCGTTCACTATTTTTGCCTAGAACAGTAGAGAACTCGGCATCGTGCTACAATAATCCATATGGATCCGAAGACGAGTTGTGACTTCTGACTCAAATAGAATGAAGATTGAGACTTCGACTCAGACTCGTCTCCAGACCTTCTCCTTACTCACCATGACCTCCCCCAACGGCCTCGTCTGTTTTACCAATTGCCTGCTCCCTCAAGAGGATGGTAGTTTAATTGAGAAGGATCTATGGATTGATGAACGTCGTGGTGTAATACTGGATGCCCAGGTGAGTAACTCAATTGTCATGATGATACGTGCCATAGATGCTCAGTACATAAATTCTAGAAAACTTTCTATTTGCGACGAAATCGACCCGAGAGAATAGTTGATCTCGGTGGAAACATCCTCAGGTCAGTTATGCTTGGATTTAGAGCACGGCGATTGGTCCTAATGACGGCATCGGCAGCCCGGGCTTTATAGATCTCCAGCTCAATGGCGGTTATGGGTTTGACTTTTCTGTCTACGAGGATGATGATGAAGCGTACAAGAAGGGGTTGCAAATGGTCGCTGACAGGATAATCGAGACAGGGGTTACATCGTGAGCTTATTTATTGAGGATGATAATGTTTACATCTGACGCATTTGTTAGACTCTTACCCACTATTATTGTGCGTGCCCCAGATCCTCTGACGGCTATCAAACTCACACTTAATTTGTCAGACTCAAGAAAGGTCTTTTTACCCCAAGATCTTGGGGCTCCTGCGTCCATTCCAAACGGAAAAATCGGCCGCCTTCCTTGGGTGGCACGCAGAGGGGCCTTTCATTGAACATTCGAAACGGGGTGCCCATGCTCCTTCGTACCTTCTAGATGCACCTAATGGAACCAAGTCATTTGAGGAAGTCTATGGAGCCGACAACCTCGTTCATCAAGAAGATTGGCTTATGGGCAGTGAACATTCTGCAGCTGTCAGGCTCATTACAACTGCTCCCGAAATTACTGGTGTAATGGACGCCATGAAAGAACTGAACAGACGCGGGATTGTCCTTTCTATTGGTCACAGGTAGGGGATCTTTCTAGAAATACAGGTTACTCCCTCCCTGACCAGTTGAATCCAGTACTGCGACCACTGAGGTCGCAACTAACGCAGTCCGCCACGGTGCCAAACTCATAACACACTTATTCAACGCGATGCCACAGCTGCACCATCGAGATCCCTCTATTATTGGACTTCTAGGTGCTTCTCCGCACATCTCCCCCCTCCCTGAATCAGTGGATCAAAGCAGAACTGCGTCCCCGGTATTCAATTCAACTCCAGGGCCCGTAGAAGAACCTAGCCATGTGACCCCTCCTCAGAGCCCAACATCTGCAAAGTTACCGAGTGGCGCTTCAACGCCATCGAGCACCACAAATCACAAGGGCAGCAGAAAAAGCCTACACCTTGAGAAAGGACAGGTTGCTGATATGGAGTTTGAACGGCCATTCTACGGACTCATTGTCGATGGCATTCATTGCCACCCTAATTCTGTTCGAGTGCGTGTTTTCTGATAAGCCTGACGTACTTCTTGTCTGAGGCTCGTCCAAAATAGCTCGCATACTCTGCACATTCTGAAGGATGCATCCTCATTACGGATGGTAAGTTCATCTGGTTGACATTATCCATTTGGCTGAAACTTTGCGGCATCCATTAGCAATGAAAATTTTGGATCCACATCTTAAGGATGGCGTTTATGAGTGGCGCGAAGGGCAACGCTATGTCAAAGAGGGCCTTAGATTGTATCTGGAAGGAACAGATACTCTTGCTGGAAGGTGCGGAAATGGACCTTGCCCGCAAATCTCCAGGCCCCGCTCATTGAACTTTGATATAGTGTCGTCACATTAGACAAATGTGTCCGCAACTTTTCCCGGTTCACCGGATGTTCTCTTGGAGAAGCTATCAAGTGTGCTACCTATAATCCTGCAAGGTGAGAATTCGTGTTTGTCAATCGTACCCGAGCTGATTCACATCTTTAAACGCGCAGATGTCTTGGTGTGGAGAACAAAAAGGGGACTCTGCGTCCCGGTGCCGATGCCGATTTCGTGGTTCTTAGTCGACAGGGAACGGTACTGAGCACCTGGGTCAAAGGCAAACAGGCATATGTGGCTAACCGCTCCGCCACCACATGATGCTGTAGCTTGGATCCTCAGTCACCGAGCTTGGATCAACTTATTTTGGGACATCGACGAACACTGGACGGTCCTAATCCCCCGACTCCGCAAGTGCCCTTGTTCTTGGACCCCATCAATAACCAATATCTCAACAACTGGTGATAAATAATGTAATATTGAATATATATGTAGTTTTATGTATACTTTCTGCTCACTCAGAGGCTCTATTTTGTGACTCCGGCTTTCGGCGATGTACGCTGGGTTTACAATCATCCTATTACTCGTGTACACTAAGGGAACATATATTCCAAAAAGAGCAGCTCTCCGAACACATCTTCGTTGCGAACCATTCGGAGCTCCGAGGCGCTGATCCCCATTACAATCGCCTGCATATTCGATAGTCAACACTCAGAGCCTACCTATGAGTCGTAATGCTACAGTCAGTTCGGTCGGATATGGCAGTTATCGATATTCAATGGGACGGGGCCACCACATCAGCTTCCTACTTGCCGGATAGGAGATTGCCGCGGCCCATCGACCTCAGGCCTCATTGCTTACCCATCATGACGGAACCTCCGTATTCTATTGATAACTCAATGACCGATGTCATCTCACCCCCGCTGCCGACTTTAGAACGATATTTATGCCATCGTAATGCTTACGTTCGGATGCGGTCGGGCGGTCTCAAATTTTAGGCTCTCCATGCAACCTGTCTTCCTTGTTATCCTCTGTTATCCTCCACTACCAAGATCTTTCATATAGACCCTACCTTAATCGCTCCTAGTCCTAGAGTTTCCCCTTCTACACCAGACGACTCCAGCCCATAATGTCCACGAATTCTCAAATTTTGACGCTCTCCCTGGCGAGAAAGCGCGCCCTATCCCTCTCGCTTGTGGGCAAGCAGGCCTCCTCATTGCTACACGACCTTCCGGCAGAAATCATCATACATATCCTAGAATTGGCCCTCCTTCATGACCGTCCAAGAGACCTTGCCTCTATCTCTCAAATCATCAGACATTTCATCAACATTATTATCTACCGCACAGTCGTCCTTGACACCTCTCACACGATCACACTCTTCCATCGTACCGCCTCCTCTCCTCGGTCATCCCACCTCCTAGAGCACGTCAGGAGACTGGCCATAACTTGGGAGCCCGAGTACTTCAACGCCACCACGGAGAAACAACTTCGGGGAATTGTTGCACAGTGCCCATCTTTGCGCGCCGTCGCGGTGCCATCTTGCTATCAAGTCAACATTTCTCCATCAGGGGCTCTTTTGCATGACGGACCGACAGATCTGACAGTCCAGTCATTCGAAGACCTGAACCCCGATCCGCTATCATCCGCGGTCTTCCTTCTACCCATTTATTTTTCAACTTCTCTCACGCACCTTCGTATCTGTGAACCTGCCGATAAATGGCAGTCACCGTTGTCAATCATCGCCGCCCTCCATGGTGCGCCCAACTTGACGCATTTGGAACTTGCGCGACGTACAGACTCAAACGAAGATAATGACGCCATTTTTGTGGAAGATCTTGCATATTTGTTGACGACGAGGAAAGAGTTGAGGATGGTGGTTGTCAGTATTTTTGGAGGGTCTATGAGAACCTCACTCGACGCACTACGCGAGTCCAGCATCTGGATGTTGGTCTCGAAGCTTCAGGAAGTGGATTCGAGGGTGGTGATCACACAGGGTGAGCCGGGAAGTTGGAGAGAAGAATGGAAGGACGTGAAGGGGTTCCGGTGTGGTCGCCGCCCCGCCAACTTCTGGGATACCGTCCAGGAGCGAGGCTCGCAGGAAATGGTTGTGGAGTGATGTTAGCACCACTTACGCCTCGAAACGAGTTCGCCCACCCAGGTCCTACCCACTGCCATTGTTGTCACACCCTCATTTATTCTTCTGATACTGTATGATACTGTAACTCGTGTTTTTCTTGTACCGTTCCGACTTTCTTGGAGATTGCTAGATACTTAGTGGTGAGCGCTTGTGTATATGAATTCAGAAAAGCATAGCTTTTAAATTAATTATCCAATATCCGTGTCGAGCACATCTTGTGATTCTGTTCACAGTTACTGCGCTTACAACCGCAGTCCATCAGTTTGCCAGCCAGGCTATTTAAGCCGGAAACGGTTTCTATTATTTTCTATCGCCTAGATAGTCGCTAACTACCAGTACGAGGTTACTTCTCTCTGCCATCGATAGCAAGTTTGGACTCTGATTAACTTACCCTGTAACAACAGACCACACACATGTTTCCATCGGGGGTCACCGATGCACAAACCCCGTTGATGACCATCAACTCCTTGCCACCAGAGCTTCTTTCCTCCATCTTTCTCCACCTTTGGCAGGTTCGGCGACACCAACAACTTCTTCCCTTCCAAGTTACCATATCTCGTGTATGCAGACATTGGCGCCAAATCGCCATCTCCACACCTACGTTGTGGTCCACCATCACACTCTTTTCATCGGCATCTTTGCCTTGTGTTGACGAGTGGCTAGCACGCTCTGGTGCTACACCCCTAGACGTTCGCTTGGATATCTATGACGCGGATTATCGAGGAGATGTGGACGCAGTCTGGATCGAGAAGGTGCTTGCGTCCGTCGCGTCTAATGTCCACCGGTTCCGAAATCTCCTCGTATTCACTTATCAAGAAGTGAACCTCTATCATATTCTCCAGCTATTTCAGCACGTAGAAGCCCCCCTTATGGAGACATTGCGCGTCTACACCGGGAGATATGATGCTGGAAACAACCCTACCCCTCCCACTGCGTTCAATGGTGGCTTGCCTAAGCTCGCTATTGCAGCATTCGAACCTCTTCAATGCCTTCCGCCTTTGACGAGCATCACAACACTTCATCTTAACGTGGTTGGGAGAGAGACCAGACTACGGTTCGACCGGCTGGTGGAAATCCTTCAGATGCCCCAGGGCCTTATTACTTTGTCGCTTCGAGGACCAATCGATAATCAAGGTTACCCTGTTCAACGTGATCGCTCGCATGTCCAACTCCCCAAACTCCGGAACCTTGAACTCTCATCGCAAGGAGCGACTGGTGTCTGGTTCATCCTATTCTTCAGCACGCCTAACCTCGAGTCGCTGCGTTGGGATGTGAATAGTGACAACTACCACCAACTACTTAACTCATCCCAATTCCACACTGGAACCGTCAAGTTCCCTTCCCTCAGATATCTAACTCTGATTAACCAACGACTCTCCACACACCATCTGGAAAACATGATGCTCATATTTCCGGCTGCGACACATGTCCTCTTCTCTCACCCACTAACTCCGGGCTGGAATCGCCACCAGCACTTGGATGTACTTCGCGATTCCAGAGGCTGGCCTAATCTGGAAGTTTTGGCGTTCCAAAAGCTCTTCCCTCCGGGGGGCAAGCCATTGGCTCTGGAATTGCTGGAAATTATACCTGAGCGTCCGAACATCAAGAGGATTCTTGTAGATGGAGAGCTGCTATTGCGTTTGGATGAGAATGCACCGGACCTGAGGAACCTGGTGGGACTGGAGGAACTAAATTGTCGCACTTTTCCGGATTACTGGTGGATCTCTAGGCAACAGGAAGCGCTCGATCGCCTTTGAGGTCTGAGCGCCCATCGCCTGACAACTGATAAGAATCTCATTCGTTCTGGTAAGACATCCTGATCCTTTTTATTGACAACATTCTCAACACCAAGCCTCGCAGATTATTACGTTCATAGTACTTACCCGTTACTCCCGCCGTATTAACAAACAAATGTTGAACGCCGTTGCATCATACAAAATTACGAGTCATTGGGCAAATACCAAAATAATTCCGTTGAGCATCAGATGTCGGAGCGCCTGCCTTGTTTCATTTCTGTTCATCATCCAGAGCATCATCAATCATGAACATCAACTTGATATATTTTCTTAGCGTCACCACGCAGCAATTAGGTGGCCTATGTAGTAGGGGTGCCACCTCCGGCCGCCAATTTCCGAGTCAGCGCTAGGTGCAGAGCAAAAGAAGACGTCTCAACAGCATTCGCTTCCCATGTGGCCAAACTCTGTGCTATAAAAGCCCACGTCCCTCTGCTCGAAGCCCCCCACGACCACCTCGCCTCTGACCGACTATGTCTGTCCCCATTGCATGCCAACCGACTCGGCGCCAACTAACCCGCGAAGCTGCTTGCCAGTGCCATGCTCTCTTGTCCTACAAGCCCAAACCGAAGCTGGTGTTTCGGCCCGAGGAACCGAGGGAATGTGTGGAGGAAATATGCGACGAGGTCTTTCGAATGAGTGCGGCCATTCTACTACGTTTTGGCGTTCCACTTCCTCCGGCGGAAATTGCATATTTTGAACATATAAACGAAGTCAACCCCCCTCATGGCACCACCTCACAACATTATCCTGTGACTTCGCGTCCTGAATATGACTCTCCAGTTCTCACTGACCATGGTTCTCAAGAGGATCTTAAACGCCCTCAATGTCCCTGCGGGTCTGGATCAAGCCCTGAAGATCTCTCATTTAATTCCGGTACCAAGGGACCTACTCCCGTTGGGCAGCGCCCACAATCCAGCTCCCCCCAACATTTACCTGAGATTTTATGTCCTGTTGAGCAGCTGCCTCTTCTCGTCCAGGATCAACCGCAGTCCCGCAGTGAACCCGAGGCTTCATCCAAGGCCCAGCCTATCCCCCAACCCGGGCCTCGAGGCAACCCGATTGTACGATATATTATGGAGGACCAGCTGAAAAGTATGGGCTGGAAGGACTTGTTCAAATTGGCTCGGGTGAGTCTGTTCTTAGCTTGCCCCCATGTGGAAGGCATTGATAATCGTTTGTGTTGACCAGGTTCGTGGCGTGTTCCATGGGCCCATGATGGGAAATAGACAAGAACTCGTGGCACAATTTGCGCAGAAGTTCGGGGGGCAGGTACCAATTCATCAGGACGATAAGATCCCAGACAATTTCCCATCAAAGCGTGCCCGTGAGTATTCTTGTACGAACGGTTTCAGCTCATCGGAACTGATGGTGGGTGTCGTTGATAGCGATTCGGCTTTTCTGTGACCATACCAAGCTGAAGAGTCATCGTGGGCCGATGTTGTGGAGGGGGATGAGACCTTGATGTTGGGAGTCGGGACTTGTGCCACCACCTTGGTTTCTGGTAACTTAAAATAAGCTCCTGGCTTCCGTGGACTCGTGTTTGTAAAAAATCCATCTTGCATTTAAAGTCTATATTACAGAGTACTGTTTGTTATAAGTCATGTACACTATATAGCTACATTTTAGTGTTGCTAGGGTAAATATCAGCACTGGTGGAATGCAATGTCCTCGGAGATAGATGGTCTGTTTTTAAACACATCGACACCAGGTTTAGCACTTTTGCTGGGTTCTCCAAACTCCTCTTTCTGATATTTCTCGAACTGTATGCGACTGATGCCAGAGCTCACGTTGAGCTGTCCGCAGCTGCGGCCTCGACTCGATTGTACTTACAACAATGGGAGTTCTGAGTGTACCGGCCCGGTTACCTCTCCATCTGCCATTGTTTGGATCGGGACCCTGTTGTTTGTACACGGGGCCACAGTGTTGACAACAGTATGTTGGCCCCTTTCAAGTCAGCCCGAACAATGGCCCAAAGACAATCTTCTCAGCTCTAACTGGGATTGGCCCTGTAACTCGCAACAACAGAAGGATAATAGGTTTCTCTGCGTCTATTGTGACCCCGACGAACAATCGGCGTCAAAGTCGTAAAAACCCGCCGGACAGCTCGTGTCTTCCATTTCCACCGACATCTTCCCACAAACCTTATATCATCGTTCTCCTTCCATGCCTCCAAAACGGTCTCAAGCTAAGGATACTGCTAGAACAGCCAATCACCCATACAAACTTCGATCTTTGAGGAACCGAGCTCACGCCGGAACTATCGCCTTGGATCGACCAGCTGAGAAGGTCAAACATAACAAGGCATTACGAGAACAGGCATTACAAGTTTTGAACAAAAAAGAACTGAGGAAGTTTCCAATGGAGCAGCTTAGACGCCTTGCAACGGTATGTCGTGATCTATCATTACTGGAGCATGGTTATTGACGTCCGATCCGACATTAGATCAAGAAGGTTCACGGAAGACGAAAACAGAGCATCATGATGTCTCTTAAACGCATTTATGGGGAGGCGGTCCCTTTATATCCGAGCGAAGGTCGGGTGGAGATGAGGGAGCATTCAAGGGAGGAGTACCAGATTGGACACAGAAGGGTAGTCCGAGTTGAAACGTACCAAGAGGTTATATTCAAGGAGGAAGAGGTTGAAGACACGTCCATTCTAGAGGACCCACCAGAGCCGAGGAGGAGTGATAGATTAAGGCAGAAGGCACAACTTACAGGAACCGACTGCCTCGTTTTCAAGATTCCATGTGAGTGTCTCCTTCAAACATTTACCTTCACTCCAAACTTACTCTGGTGGTATACAGCAAAAATAGGTTAAATCACACTTGAGGATCAAGGAACACGATCGATGGTTTGGCATTCGGTCTTCACTTTGACGATGCCGATAGTCCAGACAACACACTCCCATCCCAGTCCGGCTTCTCTGCAGTTCCGCTTCCTGAAGGCAATCCTTCAACACTGTACATAGCGGCGCGACATTCCTCGTTATTGCTGCTTTTGCATTCCGCTACAAACGCCCTTTGCGCCGAGTTAATCCTACGACACCCAGCATGTTCCGCACAGTCTCAAGTTCGCAACTCCAGACTTGTAGACATGGTGGCCGAGGATCGCGGGTCTATGGTCACGGAATTCATTGGTCGTCCGTTTACTATATCATCATTCTGATTTATTGTATTCTCGACGCCATATCCACTCAAACTGATGTGCCAACCTATTTGGTCCTCGTATTTGGACCTGCTCGAGGACATCTCATAATATATCCTACAGTTGTGTTCAGATACTTTGGTCATAAATTCCACACATGCTCGCACGAATGGCTGTTTCGCCGATACTGGGTACGCTAACCTCCCACCGGAAGGCAATGCACAGCCCCGTCGCCACCAACACCGGTGGTGACCATTGATGTGCCCATGCACACCTGACCACCAAATGTGTGTCTGGCATCTACTATTCGGTATCAAGTCGAGCAATCAATGGTGGCAAATGGTCACAGTGGTCCACAGCCCCTTGACGAATACACTACTGGAGAAAGAAAAATTTCCACCAGGCGTTATTCCACGGCTCTTAAAACCTACATGGATTCAGTTTAGAATCGTGTCATTATATTTCCCTCCTTTGCCTGAGCACAACATCTTTTGGCAACCCCAATAATTCGCTGAACTCTCGCCATGCCCAAGCAGGACAGGAAGAAGCGACAGTCAACCGCGAGTGCAGCCCCAGATATACGGCCAAAGAAGATCAAGGCTAGTATTGCTGCCGCTAAGGAAACCCGGCAGGAACTCAAAGGTGCGTTCCTGAGGGCCAAGAGGTGCATCAACAAAGAACAGTTGAAGAAGATGGACTGGAACGAGTTTCAGAATTTCGCAGCCGTACGTTTGATGTTTTCTTGTTTTTATAAATTCACGAGGAGTAATCCGCTGCACGCAGAGGCGAAGGATCCCAGGGAAGACAAAGAGTATAATATTACGGGGGTTTACGATGGTGTATGGGGGGGACGTGCCGCTGTATCCGCCGGACGATGAAATCAAAAGCATATGACGGCTCGCGAAAAGTGAGCGAAGCTAGGGGGATAGCCGTGGACTAGCTGACAGATATCTTGAGGTAACTGTTTTGAACGAGAATATATCTCCACTGGGGCTAGCAGCAAAGAAACTCATCACAGGAAGTGGTCACGCCCTCACTACCACGTTTCCTCCGGGAGTAGAGAGAAAGGATAGAATCATGTATAAATTTGGTTCGTTGTACGCCATGGTGTGGATATCTGTAATGCGTAGATGTAAGACGGTCCATGGAATAATACAGTGATTATGAATGTCGTTGTCTTTTGCACCAAACTAGTCGAGGTTCACTGCGACTGGTGTAACTCAGTTGGCAAAAGCAGGGATATCCGTGATTGCTTTGCCCAAAATAAGTGCGTGGATATCCTAAAAGTTATAGGTCAGTCTCAGGCTGAAGTCAGAAATAGCATATAATCATACGTTTGTGCCTTCATAGGTATTTGTCACCTGCAAGTTCGCGACATGTCGTCCAACATGGTACCTGGAATCCAAATACATCAGCTCTGAAAAATCGACAACGTCAAGAACCCAAAAACTCACTCGTCAGCACAAGCATTTCCACCCAAGATGTCCAGCAAAATCCTGCTCTGCTGCAACGCCTTGCCGCAGTTGTTCCTCTTCACCATACTAACCATCTCTGGTGCCAACTTGCCCTGGTCCTTCATCCTGCCTACCTGGAGAGTCGCATGCAAGCCGAGTGCAATTTCCGTCTGAGCGTCAGCGAACTTCTTTTGGATGAGTTGGAAGGAGGCGATGGGGCGGTTGAACTGCTTCCGCTCGAGGGCATATTCGCGTGTGCGAGTGAGGCAGTCTTCAAGGGAACCCATAACTCCCCAGGAGATACCATAACTAGATAATTGATGGTCAGAGGTGTGACTCTCAGGAACATGAGTACGGTGCCTACCGAGCAGTGTTGAGGCAGGAGAAGGCAGAGCCTAGGTTCTTGGTCCCAGGAAGGAGAGCGTCATGGCCGACCCTCACGTCATCCATGAACACAGAGCCAGTAAGAGAAACTCGGAGAGCGAGCTTGTTCTTAATGGCAGGTGCAGAGAGACCCTTTGCTCCCTAGCAAAAGCGAGTCAAGGCCGGAACGAGACGAAGTCGACACAATAACATACCTTCTCCACGAGGAAGCCGCGAATACGATTGTCCCACTTACATTTCGCCCAAATGACGAAAAGATCACTGCACTGGTTTGAGAAATATGCTATGAATAGGAAAACGGGTGTGCTCACGCGACAGGTGCATTGGAGATCCACGTCTTGCTACCCTTCAGGATGAAGCCGCCATCGACTTCCTCAGCAGTTGTCTCCATGCTGCCTGGGTCGGATCCGTGGTTGGGTTCAGTCAAACCCTGCGGAAGGCGATGAGTTCACGATTATTGCGGCACGACGCAAAAACATACAAATGCTCCGGTAATCTCTCCCTTAGCTACCCGTTAAGTGTGTGCACCAGTGAGCCACCGGTAAAGATACGAGATGTTGCATACGCACCGAGACGAGGGAGATACTTCTCCTTCTGAGCCTCGGTACCAAACTCATTGATAGGGTGCATCACAAGTGAGGACTGCACAGAAGCCGTCGAGCGATACCCAGAGTCAACTCTAGACATGGTGGTATTGAATCAGAATCTGCCCTGTTACGTACCGAAAGAATGCAACAGGTACTTACCGCTCTATTTCACGCATGATCAGTCCATATGCGACGTTACTCGTACCAGCACATCCATATCCCTTGATAGTAGGTCCAAGCAGACCTAGCTTGCCCATCTCGGGAAGAATGTCGGGGTTGAATTCTGGGAATGCGTGTTCAACGTCGATGGAGGACGGCTATGCAGATAAGGGAACAAACCTTCCGTCCTCCACTGGTGAAGCACTCGGGGCATAAGGTTCTCCTATGTACTTTATTGAGTTTTCACATCTCCAGTGAGTGTCGGTTTGGAATATACCTGACAGTATTCATGAGCAGTATCACTAGTATGTTATCAGAATGTGTCCTATGCGGTTGGAGAATGGTGTACACACCGAATCGCAATCTCCTCTTCCGACAAGTGTGACTCAAGGTTTAATGGATCCTACAAGCAAGGAAATGACTTTAGATCGCGTCCAGAACCACGAACATATTGTCGCTGACCTCCCAATTGAACTTGGCGAACTCTGTCGCAGGAGTTAAGGATCAAGTAAGGAACAGGTTCAAGAACAAGCATCATTATCATACGTACGACTCGCAGCTCGGCGTCCAGCGGTGGCGGACACTCTGGCTCCGGCAACAGCAGCACGGAGAGCTTGGGAAGATTGGTTAGCAGCGGACAACATTAGGGAGGAATAATAGGGGAGGGAAAAGTGGGGTGGAAGCGTTCTTATATGTGGGTGAGATCCGGGGAAGCTATTGCCGGCGTCTGTGGAAAATGACATCGTGACTTCCGGGCTAACAAAACCCCCACAAATTCGATTTCGAAATTCAGTCCACACTTCACTCAAAATGTCAAAAGTAAATCAATGTCATAGTCATGGACGCATGCAAACATGTCATATTGCATCATACGGTACGAAGTGGAGGGGAAGGCCATGTGTGTATTGCGTACAAAAAAATTAGATGTTCGAGGGATAGAGCATCTGAAATAAACGTATTATTACCGTTGCTTTAAAACCCGAACTTCAAACTTACCACTCGGACACTAGCACCGAATGCGCGGGGCGGGAGGTTGGAGCGGAATTTTGACTTGACGACACCTGATGAGCCGTGTGGTCTGGTTATGCGTCTACACACAAACAGAATCCCTTCAGTATTCGTTCCGGACCTCAGCTATCTTGAGAACAGCTCACCCCCAAATCACACGGACTTTAGAGCCCTGGATCTCCCGCTTGGCCTTGTAGACGTATGCGACGCGCTATCAAAGGCATCCTCCGTCAATGCCATAACCCCATATCCGGATCTTAGCCACCACGAACCTTGCCAAGGTAGAATTGAGCATCTTCTTTGTTGGCAACACCCTCAAGCTGTATCAGTGAGGTGTTGGGGCTAGAGTTGCGCTTGGCCCGCTTGTGGCCCAAGACACGACCTTTGGTGTACAATCTGCAAATTAAAGATGATCTCGTTTAGTTCACTGGTCTTCATCATAGAACAATATTGGCCAAAGAACGACGGGAAAACATGAACGACGGCGTAGTTTGGGAATAGGGAGAGTCCAAGGCAGGTTGAAGTGGTTCCAGTGGTTTCGGGCGGGTCAAGTCTGGTCGTAGACGCATCATCATCCATCCTATCCGAATTCCATCCATCCCATCCATCTAGCTCCAAACCTCGCACAATCCGCCGTACGTTCATTTAGACATCGAAAGGTCGTAGCTCACCTAGTAGAGCCCATTTTTGTCTTGAAGAGTGCCGGCGCCGTTCAGAATCTTGAGGAGGTACTTGATGTGTCCAAATCCTCACCCGGAAGCTCGGCAACTATGCGCCAAATAGGAGCAAACATCAAATAAAAACCGAGCCCCTATTGATTCATCCCATTAATCTTAAGGAATATTATATACAACCAGCTAATGGTTGTTGGATCTATGCTATGACTTTTTGAAGATTTCCTGAAGTTTGTCAAAGAAATTTCCAAAGCGTGGGTTTGCTTCGAGGTTACTCGACTCGTCTTGCACCCCTGGTTCTGTCACCTCCTTAGCATTTATCTCCTTCACCTCCTGCACTGCGGTCTTGTCCTTCGGTTGTTTCTCAGAGGCAGGCGTGCTTTTGGGCTTCTTCGGAGACCTTACAAGGTCCCCTAATCTTCTTGCCTCCTGGAGTTGTGCTGAGAGTTCCTTCTGTTCGGCCTTGGATTTCTGGTGCTTTGGAGGAGGTGGTGGTGGCGAAGATGCTTGCGTCTCAGTGGGTCCAGGGGTAAAGGCTTCGGGAGGTGTCGATTGCTCAGGAAGAGGAGAAGAGGACGAGGGTTGTGGCTCAGTAGCACTCGGTGGTGAATCTACAGGTTGGGTTGTGGTGGTTTGTGTAGTAGATACCGTCGTTTCTCCAGGTAGTGTCGTCGATGATGTTGACGACGCGGGTGGCATAATTTCCTCCGCCAAGGCATCTTTTATCTCCACCTCTTCAGGAACCTTTGCTGCAGCTTGGATATCCTCCATCTCTAGGATAAGCTCGATAGGCTCCCGTGTCACCTTGGGCTGAGGTACATCTGAGGACAACCATTCCTCTAATGACGCTGCCTCCGACTTCTGCGGGTTTGCATCCTCCGCTGGCGTTGTGTTCGATTTCACTGTTTGTGTGTCGGTCGTCTTCTCGGCCGGAACTACCGGCCGTTTCTCCTTTGCATCCGCAGGGTATACCTCATATGGATTCCGTACGCCCAAATACTGTGACCATTCCCTCAACGACCTCCGCATATGCACATGGTCCAGAGTTTCCTCCGTGAGCTCCTCATTCGTAATCGGTTGTGTAGAGTCCATGGGCTCCATCTCATGAAACCCGCCCCATTCCAGCATCTTCGTGCCAATCTCCTTGCGGTAGGTCTGATTCACACCAACGAAGCGGAACGGACTTTCTTCGAAATATGCACGTTCTATTTGTAGGGTAAATGTCGCGTTAGTATCCGAAACTATTGGTGAGGACACGAGAAGAGACGTACGTGCACGTTCTATTCGAAAATCAATCGTTCGTTCTTCCGAAGCTATTTCGCTGACCTTGTCAGCCGTCAGGAATTCCACGTCTTCAGTTACGAGATGGTGTATCTCATCCAACCCAATCCCACCCGGTCGTTTCGGCTGGACCTTCGGTGCGCGTATATGCAGCGTTTGAAAGTCTTCCGGAAGGCGGTGGAATGATTCAATATCTCGAAACGTAATTTTGACATGAGATTGGTACAAAGACGGCGAGTCAAAATCCTATACATAAAGTAAAAATCAGAAAGGTGTAGGATTGGGTGTAAATGGAATTTAAACGCACCTTTTGAAACGAAAAGCTCTCGACAGGACCATACTTTTGTTCTACAGCGCGCACGAGAGCCAAAGCCTCAGCAGGATTTCTCAGGAAATCCCATGTACGGACAAAAGCACATCGGTTCTCGATTAGTACCGTTGGTACTCCTTCCTTGATTCTAGACTGTCCTTTCCAGTGAGAGCCCGAAGCCTGTTTGAACGAGGTCGAAGAAGAGGTCGAAGGTCGAGGTGAAGAATTAGTGTTCAGATTAGAGTACCAGCATACTCCCGTCCTCGAAATAGAGCGCTTTACAGTTGTTACCGAAGGCCTAAGTGCTCGTGTCGTAGACTGTAACATGGGCCCAACGAGCAAGCTGAAATGAAATTCAAACCCGAAAAAGCCGCGACAGGGTTGGTGCTAATCTAGGGTTAGGGTTAATATCCTCCCCGTTGCCATCTGCTAATTACGCCGAATCCATAATGGCGACTCAACCCAAAGGCCGGTTCGCAGTCTATACCAATGCTCTCAAGAACATCTCTGCGCGGACTGGGACTCCACTCCCCTCTCTTATACTTTCATTTGGAATCCTCCATGAACTAACTGCGGTCGTTCCCCTCGTTGGCGTATTCTATGCATCGCGCGCGCTAGGCGTTGGCGAGGCTATCGTGAACACCGTCATAAAGGACACGGCTGTTACATCTCCTTCCATACCCAATGACAGAACGGAAGGCGCACATTCTCTCGTTCTATGGGGAAAGCAGAAAGTGCACGGGTGGGTCGAGGAGGGCGATAGATGGGCTGCGAGGGTTGGGAGACGATATGGTATATTTGGCTATGAGAAGAGGAGGCCGGGGGAGGTAGATGATTGGAACGATGTTTTGGCCGCCCCTGGACACATTGCGGGAGATGTGGCGAATGCGGTCGTTGCGTATGGTGTTACGAAGGTTAGTTGTTTGAAGTTTCGCTACTGCAGCGTTTCACTGAAGGGGTGTGTTACTGGTTCTTTCCAGGCGTTGATACCTCTGCGGATTGGGGCGTCGCTATATTTTGCTCCTGCGTTTTCGAGGCTCGTGATAGAACCGGTCAGACGAGCAGCGATGAGACCATTTAGAAAGGGTGAACCTTGAAAACTAGGTTTTTATTATTAATACTTTGTGAGTCTATCCGTTAATATTCATCAGTCTTAACTTGCTGATAAAGATGTCCTGACACCCAGAACTACTGTATACTATGATACCACCCCGCATGATGATAATCTTGTCCCGGACCGCATGGCAAACGAGAGGCTAGGCAATGCGGTTGCTGCACCGGCCGGGGGGCAGTTGTGCCCCTCATGAAGGGCGTAGAGAGATCAAGCAGCTTGGTAAACTTACGAGGCTCAACTCGCAATCAGTGCACACGGACTGAGAAATCTTTCCTGAGGAACTGACTCCCCCGACAGGATCGCTGTTCTACCCATCCACTGATACGTACGATGGTACTCAATTGAATTACGGGCTACGGTGGCTATTGCGCAGTAGTACATGTTCTACATGGAAATACAAATTTGTATTGATCTTCTTGTTGAAACCAGGCGCTGAGCGCTGAGACCAAACAAGTATGATCAAAGACACATCCTAATTAAGAATGCTCCTCCATGCCCAAACTCCATCTCAAGCAGACACCAGAAGAAGCCCGGCGCAGGAAAGAGAAGAAAGAGTCTAGACGAAAGCGGCGACACGATAGTGACAGCTCGCATTCACGAAAGCGTCCTCGCACCAGCCAAGAGCCCCTAGAACCCGAGCGGAAGTGGGTGTCGAGCGATGAAGATGAAGAACAGTATGGGCCACAGGCTGCGGCATCAACTAGTTACTCCACCCACTCTTCTTCTGGCCGACACAAGCCGGACCAGGATGAGATTAGAGCGGAGGTAGAAGGGATGAGGTTCAGGGAGAAATTGTTCGATGCATTTGCTGATGATGAGAGGCTAGACTCATTAGAGGCGCGGTTGAATGACTTTGCACACGTGCCCGACAGATGGAGGACAGAGTCTACATCCACGAGGGCGAAGTTTAATGTGTTCGAGGATGATGATTGGCTGAAGATGAATCCTTCAACGATGGACGATGAAGAGTATGCGGAGTGGATACGGATGGGAATGTATCGGTGCGTAAATACCCCCGGCCGAAAGTGTGTGTACTTAGTACTGATATTTGAATATAGAAAAACTCATGGCGATGAATACGCCGAAGAGCAAAGGCAAAAGGCCGCCCGAGCGACCCGTCGTGCCAAGGAAAAGGCGCAGAAAGAAGAAACGGCACGGCTGGAAAAGGCCGCCGAAGAAGAACGTAAACAGAGGAAACGTGGACGCGATGGACGGCGTTTGGTGTTTGCAAGGGATGCGTATCACAGCAAATGGAAAGCGCTGCTGTCTGGAGCAGATGCTCAGCAGATGATTGGTTTCGCGGATATACCCTGGCCGGTTCTCCATGCACACAAGGAAAAATCTAAACATAGATCGGAGGTGGTGCTAGACGACCTGACTCTCGAAACTATATCAACATTCCTGCTGCCTGACAATGCAGTGCAGGAGGGCGACAAAAGCCGCAAGGATGTGTTGCGAGAGACTTTTCTGAGGTTCCATCCGGACAAATTTGAGGGAAGATTTATGAGGCTTGTGCGCGAAGGGGAGCAGGAGAGCGTGCGAGAGGGGATTGGGCGAGTTGTGCGCGCGTTGAACACGCTAATGGATAATATATAAAATATTCCTATATGCAACGGGTTTTTTCCGCCGTTGCTCTGTAGTTTTCTTTGGAGAACATAGCATAAGGACCGTAACACTAATTATTTTTTTGTGGAGAACAAAAGCGGCTATTTTAGTTGGTCCCACAATGTGAGCGTGACAACGGCCGTGTATTGGTCTGGCTCCTCTACCTCTCACTACGACCACCACTGGGTTGTCCTCACCGTTCTCTACCCTCAGCCCCTATTTTTCACATTCTTTTCTACAAATCAATCAGGTTCCGAGGGCGACTCCACAAGCTCCACGACGCCTCACAACTGCCCCTCTTGGCTCCTCAGCACCCGTTACCAAGTTTAACCTCCCCCCACCATGGCCTCAGTCGTCAATGGTGCAGATCAGATATTCAACGATAATTCGCGGACGCTGGCGCCCGCAGCCGTTGGATCCCAGGTCGCTCTCATGAGCGTTATTTCTGTAGGCTCATCCTTATTCAGTCGTTTCCCGCTCCACAACTGATGATCCCTCCTTCCGTAGGTCGTCACCATCATCATCTTTAATGTATTGCGTCCGACAAACAAAGTAGGCATCCCCTCCCTTCACCTGCCGCGCCGCGACCCGTGTTCACCAACGCCTTTAGGTCATTTACGAGCCCAAAGTCAAGTACCATGTTGGCTCCAAGCCCCCACCTCGGATATCAGACTCGTTATGCGGCTGGCTTCCACCTCTAATACGCACAAAAGAGCCAGAGCTCTTGGACAAAATCGGTCTAGACGCTGTTGCTTTCCTGCGCTTCCTCCGCCTCATGCGATGGCTTTTCACTGGTATTGCTGCGCTCACATGCTCTATCCTCATCCCCATTAATATCGTCTACAACCTCCAACATGTCCCTACCAAAAGCCGTGACATCCTCAGTATGCTCACAATCCGCGACGTCTCTGGTTCATTCCTCTACGCTCATGTCGTCGTCACCTACCTCATCACATTCCTCATTATATTCTGCGTCCATATTCACTGGAAAAAGATGGTCCAGCTCCGCCATGCCTGGTTCCGCTCTCCGGAATACCTTCAGTCTTTCTACGCACGGACGTTGCAAGTCACCGCTGTACCCAAAAAGTACCAGACCGACGAGGGCCTGAAGGCTATCTTTGAAGGTTTGGGTGTACCCTACCCCACAACCAGTGTCCACATTGGCAGAAGGGTCGGCAAACTTCCGGATTTGATTGACTATCACAATCAGACTGTGAGGGAGTTTGAGGAGGTGTTGGTCAAGTTTTTGAAGGGCGGCAAGATCAGGTCCAAGAGGCCTACCATTAGAATTGGTGGGACTTGTGGGTGCGGAGGTACCAATAAAGATGCAATTGAATTTTATACGTGAGTCGTTCTGATATTAGCGTTTTATACGGTTCCTAATCCTTCTCGCCTGCAGCGCCAAGCTCAAGCGCACTGAGGCTGCCATTGAAGAGTACCGTAATCAGATTGATACCCGCAAAGCTGAGAACTATGGGTTTGCGTCAATGGCCGCTGTCCCTTATGCCCACATTGTTGGCAACATGTTGAGGGGCAAGCATCCAAAGGGAACAACAATCGGGTTAGCACCCAACCCGAAGGACATTGTAATTATCCTGCTCCACATGAGGCGCAACTTTATTTATAAATATCCACAGATTTGGGACAACATGAACAAGACCAGTGGTGAACTCGCTCGCAAGAAGACTGTTGGTTTTCTTTGGCTTTGCCTCGTGTGCTTCTTTAACACTGTTCCCTTGTTCATCATCTCCATCTTGGCCAATTTGGATTCTGTGCGTCCTCGCCTTCTTTCGTTCATTCTGACTGACTTGAAACACCATACTAACACCACGCCTTTGATGATCTGACAGTTGAGAGTATACGTCCCGTTCCTACAAACTTGGTTCGATGCCAACGAGTTCTCATTTGCGTTCGTATCTGGTGTGCTGCCGCCCGCCATCTCCGGTATATTCAGCTTCTTCCTTCCCATCATCATGCGAGTGTTGACCAAGGTACGCGAACTTTAAAAAAATTTGATTGATGACAAGTTTAGATTGATGTATCACACCCCCTCCGTAGTACATGGGAGCACTCACACACTCGAAACTTGACCGAGCCGTAATTGCCCGATACTTCACGTTTCTGGTTATCAGTCAGCTTGTGATTTTTACCTTGATCGGTGTTATTTTTAGTGAGTGGTCGACCGTTCGATTGAAGAAGTGGTGCTGATGGGTTTTGGTTGTGTTTAGATTCTGTCAAGGATATTGTTGAGCAGATTGGTAGACGGGCGAGTTTTAGTGAGATTTTGGATAATCTTCACAGTGTGTTTAATTCCACCGGGTCCTTTAGCATTTCCTGACACTTCTTTTTAGAGCTACCGGATACTATCAATAGGACGTATATCAACCAGGCCTCGTATTGGTTGACGTTCTTCCCGTGAGTATATGCGCTTCCGCAGCTCCTCCATTATTGCGGTGCTGAATTTTGTCTAGGCTTCGTGGATTCTTGGCACTTTTTGACCTTGCACAGATTGTGAACCTCGTGTGGATCTCGTTCAAAACCCAGTAGGTGTTTGTCTGGCTTGACATAATCAGTCAGCTCTTAACATATCTTTAGTGTCTTTGGTCGTACTCCACGTGATATTCGCGAATGGACACAACCCCCCGACTTCCAGTATGCAATCTACTAGTAAGTACCTAATACGCAATAATTCGAGCGTTGTATTGACTTGGCTTTTTTTCAGCTCTAACATTGTAAGTATCACAAACATCCGCAAAATCATGATGTCAATTCGACCCCTTGTAGTTGTTCATGGGTGCCGTCGGCCTAGTCTTCGCCCCTCTCGCCCCGCTTGTCGTCGTCGCTGCTGCTATCGTATTCTGGATCAGCTCCTGGGTGTACAAATATCAGTTGATGTTTGTCTTTGTTTCAAAAGTTGAGAGTGGTGGAGTACGTTATTTGATTTCTGTTACCATGTCGGTGATTCTGATCGTCTTTCTAGCGCATCTGGAACGTTGTAATCAATCGTCTCCTTGCCTGTGTTGTCCTCATGCAACTTTTGATGATCCTTAGTCCGTCCTTTTATGTTTGTATGCGCCTGGTTTACTGACTTGTGTCTCCAGCTATTGGTCTTCAATACCGCTTCAGCTCCTTCCAATGGGTTTCGACCGTTCCCCCCATGCTCATTGTTCTGGCCTACAAGATATACATCAACCGCACATTCATGGCACAGTTCAGGTACTTCTCGCCCACCGAGGAGGAACTTCGTCAAGCCAAAGTCCACTCTGAGAGGGCCGATAACAAGGGCAACAGGCTCGAGAAGCGCTTTGGCCACCCTGCGCTACACATGGAGTTGTTCACCCCCATGTTGCATGCCAAGATGATGCCACTCCTGAGTCAGGTGTACTCTGGCAAGATTAATAGCGACAAGGCGAAGTTGGAGGAGTATGGTGGACAGCGGATGGATGCGCATATCGTGCCTGGTGGTATTAAGATTGCGGCTATTAGCCAGCATGATTTGGAGTATGATCCTGCGCTCTACCAGCGAGATAGAGGAGAGTTGGATTGGGATCAGCGGTCGATTGCGTCTACGACGTTGATGGATGGCGCTTCGACATTGCAAGCCTCGAAATCACAGTACTACGCCGCGCCTGGCACGCCAAAGCTTTCGGGTTATGATGCGTATCTTGCGAACGGACCGGCCTCGCATTCGATGAACCCGTCGGATATCGAGTTGGCACCGATTGATTCCATGCAGGAACCATTACTCAATCTCCGCGCATATGATATTCAACAAGGATTTGGATCGCAGCAGACGCTGGTTCCAGATACCCCGCCACAGTTATATCAACTCCACAACGGATCGCGAGAGGCATCACTGCATCGTCCGCAGGAAAGACCGTATTCCCCGAGTCCTTCATATACTACTGATCCTCAATATCACAATGCTCGGGCTACGCCTACACCGTCCCCCGGTCCTGGACAACACGCCTCGCATCCGTCGCAGCAGTGGAGTTCGAGTGGTCATGGACACAATGCGCCTGTACCTAGACAGCAGTCACAGCAATGGGGTAATGTTTCGCCAGTGTCGCGTCATTCACCACAGCAGGCTTCGCAGCAGTGGGGTGGCGGGATGGCTGGAGTAGGAGCTGTGAGGGCGCCTCAGCATTCGCCGGGTTCTCCTAGTCAGCAGTGGGCTCGTGGTAATGCGTCGCGATCGGGTACACCGGTGCAGGGACAGGGACAGCCAGGGCATGCGTACCAGTCTTCACAGGCGTCGATGCAGTGGCAGCAGCAGCCGCATCAACAGGCGGGTGGGAGTAATATGGCAGGGCGGGGGGCGTATGGACGAGGTCATTGATCGTAAGTAGCGACATGGACGCTTTTGACTTTTTTTAAAAGAAAGGAAAGATGGGTTTTGGAGGTTTTTGAGAAGAAAAGATATTGACAAGTCCCTTCTTTTGTGTACTATTTCCGCCGTCCTCTACACCACGCCATTAGTATAATTGCCTGCACCACGAACATCTCTCCCTCACTCCCCCTCTTTATATACTGACACGATCCCCATTCATGCTTTTTTTATTTCTTTCTCTATTCTCGTCTCTCCTTTGGTTGGATTTTAAAACGTTGTAACTGCATGCTTTGATATCTAGTAGTTAGCGTACTGTATTGGAAGATTTTTTGATGTCTCGCTTCAATCATTTTTTCTCTCTTACTCTTCTTTTTTTTTCTTGCCATCGTTAGCCTCTTCGTGAAGCGAGGATTCTTCACTGCTTGATTAATTTAGTCTGGGATAATTTGTTGTTTTCTTGCATTCTTAAAGACAATAGATTTATTTCAAGAGGGTTTGGTTCTTGAATGGGATGAGCTGAATTGAGATAATAGTGGCTTGGCAAAGAGATGAACTTGACAACTGGTGTGATTTACAGACTCGTTTATCCACCGTATCATTTCGAAAGGAATATTATATTTGGAACAAGAGACAACAAGAATGATGATTTCGACCTCTTTGATGCTGACTGAGCTAGAGTACAGATTTACAAATACAAGATAATGATAACAGAATGATAACAGTGCAGATACTCTGAGACAATAACAAGTGAAACAAGAAAAACAGCGATGAGAGCCTCCAGAGAAAAATGTGAAATGTGACAAGACGAAGTGTCGACAAATTCTAGGAATTGGAACACTAACCGAGGGCCCTGTGTGCGTAAGGCGGTTTTGCTAGTCTCGAAACCACTTAGAAACGAACGGTTAGTAAGTGAGGATGGTATAAACCAGGGAAATAGGAATCTACAGTGCAACTCTGCTAACACAGCGGCATCCTCGCAGGCACAGTCGGATCGTCGTTGTATGATCTCATGAATAGACCTGCCAAGGGGTGCGCTCGGTGGTCAAAATGCCCTTGCCACGGAGGTGTAGTACCTCATGAGGGGACACAAGACTGAGCGCGGGGAGTGTGCCGCTGGTGGCATGCAGGGAGAGAAATGGAACGTTGGGACAGCATCCGTCGAGGATTAGGGCGTCCATCGGGGAAGTGAGGAGAAAGGTTGTTGGAAAATTGGACACTGAGGAAGTCATGGTGGCGCGCAAAGGTGGCTAGAAGCACTGACGAGTAGTGGCAGAGTATAATGGTGCTATGGTGTTACCCGTCGCCACAGGCCCCCTTGCCACTAGAAAACTGTCCAACAAATCAGAGGGGCGACAAGACACGCCAATTTGGTCTCCGCACCACTTTTCTGGCCTTGAAATCTTCGTCTAGAAGAAAGAAAACATCCACAGGGTTTTTATTTGAGGAATGGCAGGAATCTCCGTTCAATGAATCAACAGGAGGCAAGAATCGGCCGCGCCACGCATCGGCACTGTATGATTTTTGAATTGTCGCAACTTCTCGCGCGGGCGTGTTTATTGCAAGCCGAGTTGAATGAATCGGGTTGGATTTCTTCTACACGGAATCCGGGGTTTTCTACGCATCGCGACAGTTCATGACCGAGTCTTTCGTAATAGATAAAGAGATTGGGGGTTCGCCTTGTCGGCACAGGAGCCTCACGGAAGGGGTTCCTCGCCCAGGGGGATCCCCAGGGTATATCCTTCAGAGGTGCCAGTTCATTGGGAGATCTAGTTTGTTGCCTACTGGACTTGAGAGACTGGTAGTAAGGGGAAAGCCGATAGTAAAAACCTGGATGCACATGAGTGGGCCTTAGGGCGCAGTAAGACTGGGCAGAGCATTATGTGGTCGCGATTGAGCTCTTCAATGAGCCCGCGGACATAGCACTGTTCGTACCAGCCCAGCTGGATATCAAATTCAATCAATCTTGCCGCCATCGGAAGTAGCTCGATACTAGCAACGATATTATCGGCCCCCATCAATCGCCACACAGGCTAGAAGCGTCTGGGCCACCGTTTGATGGGTGGAGATGACTCTGCTAATTCTGCGAGAAGCTAGAGAAGTAGGACCAAAGTTAAAGGCATGCGAAGGTATCCCGGGTTAATATATAGGTAAATCCCTCTGGCATTGGAACACACTGACCAAATAGACCATGGTCACGGGAACAGGAATTGAGCAAGCCCACGATCATGGCCTTTTTCGGACGGAAATCTTGTACTCTGATCATGGGTCTCTGCGAGTTTCGGATGCCGGTGCTAGCGCATTATCGTGAGAAGCACCATGGATATGGAGACAATATTTTGGTTCCATCTCAACACCCGCAGTCCAAGTTGTATTCCGTAGAACCCTCCTAGGATTCAAACTGTAGGCTTCGTGTTCCAGTCATTTAAGTATAGCAGAAGCCGATAAGATAGGGTATGAGTGGGTTATTGGGAGGTGAAGTAATTGGGCCGGCAGAATCAGTGGACTGAAACCAACGGTCTATTATCTAAAGACGAAGAGACAAAGCGCCAGGATGTACATTAGAGTAGACAAAGTGTTGACCAGCCAGGCTGATCTGCAGAGGCTGTAGACTGGTATGTACGATGATCACGGGGTGACGCCTCTTCGGGTCACTGGAAATGGCTTCGGTGCGAAGGGCCAAGACTACTTGAAATATCGACTGGAGCATGGCAGAGCGGGCCGGGCTGAGCCAAAGCTCGGGGAAATCAGTCACGGCGGGGGCGACGGGACGCATCGCTTGGTATCAACCTAAGGAGAGCAAGACTGGTGAGCCCTCTCGGCGAACTTCGTAAAATAGGAAGGATGCTCAGCAACGTTGGTATCCAATCGCTTTAGATGGTTGCGGGCATGACCAATTATCGGAGAGTTTAAAAACAGGTCATTAAATTTGTTGTGATTGTTCATGCGTGCCGAAGCGGAGACAGGTTCGATAGTGGGGTGTTATTAATGGAGGCTTCTGACCCCCGGAGTCACGTCGCAGTGAGGTCTCCACCCCGGTTCATCGCAAAAACAGTGCGGGAGTTGCATCATTGATCATACAACACTATTACATGTCTGTCGCAGGTCTGTTGTCTGCGAGACGCGTCAAACATTACAGCTATCAGAACAGGGACGAAGAATCCAAGGGCATTGCAGAGTTTTGATCAGAGATCCTTTGAACTGGTTGATCAGAGCTCTTCGGGTGCCCAAACGACTCCATTAGTATCATAATGATGGAAAAATAGTGGTGGGGAAATCTTTAAGCGACGCGCGAGAAAGGACTCGGGCCATCGCCTTACCGTGCCAAGTATCAATAATGGGGGGTGGGGACGCTGGGATCGCGCCAGCTCGTCGTAGGCTGCTATCTGAGAAGGGATAAGAATAAAGTGACCATATTCTACTCGACGCATCTAGGACCCCACCAAGTTGGATCTCAATGCCGGCATGTTCCTCCCCATCACTTGTATCAATCGAAATTCTTGTGATGTGTCGTCACTTGGCACGTCATTCATCCTTCACGCTTGCCTGGATGTCCAGAGGGTCAGTAAAAAATGTGTTTAATATGTATCTATAGCTGTGCCAAAAGCAGGGTAGATTATTCTAAGACTACCTGTGGTTTTCACAGGAAATCTACCAAATTGAGTGTATCCAACCTTTCGGCTCGGTCCCGGAGGTTTCCGCATATTTAATTCCCTATAGATAGGCACGTTTCCAGCATCTACGCGAAAACCCTGGGAGACCACACGTCCGGATGGGGTGCAGTTTGTTGATTTCTGAAGCGTGATAGAAAATTTCTACCTTCGGCATACCCATTAAACTCCGAAGCATCTTTCAGCACATTTCCTACTTCTCTAACTCCGGATTTATACTGTAGATGTAATGGCCAGAACGTAGCTGGATGAAATTATTTTGTTCTGATGTGCCGAGTGATGGTGCATCACTGTATGTATGTAATGCCGGCCTATTCTCGCGACAGAGTATTTTTGTTGTTTCTATACTGCCACAAGATGTGACAGGGTATTGACGCGGTATGGTCGCGTCGAGGGTCGTTCTGGCGAGGATGAGAGATTCGGTGACAGATTACGGAGACATCTGAATGGATCATCCGCCCTTGACCAAAATGGACGGCGGCCTAGCGTGAGGCAGCAGGTAGAAGCCAGGGTACACGTGGAGAGAGCTGGGTTAACGTCCACCCTGTTCCCTCCTCCTCAACGTTTGAATAATGGCCTCGCTGCGAAGGCTGGTCCCTCCTGCTGCTGCAGCAGGCCGGCATGGACCTCTGAATTCCTCTCGTATTCTCTCACATCCCAACTCCAAATGTGGTCGCAAGACTCTTGGAATCCGTTCTGTTCATACTCCAACCAGTGATAATGATCCAACTCCTTCTTTAGCACCGAAGCCCAAACCATTTTCTCAACATCACTCCCACTCCCAGACCCGCCAGACCCGCCATGAAGTTCAGGAGCGTACCGAATCGTTGAGCGTCCCCGGTTTCAATCCGCCTGGGGGCGGAGGAGGGCCTGGTCCAGGAGGCAGTAGCGTGTTTCAGATCACCCGGTCCCCGTTATTCGACGCGGCATTGACCACGATTATAGGGTTGGGCATGGGTGAGCAATGAGATTGTTGAGTGGGCACACGAGTTGACTAACCCGACCTCTAGTATTTGTTGGCGGCATCGCCTATGTGAAATGGTACAAGAAGAATGTCCTCGACAAGGTGGGCTTTTTATTCCGGTCCATCTTCCCCTCTAATTCTCCTAAGATTGAAAATGCGTTCTCCGCTGGTTACGATCCAGCTCTTGAGCTGTCTAAGCAGCATATCAAACGCCCACCCCTTGACGATTTTAGCGGCGAGTCTCACGAAGTCTACGAAGAGGGGCCATGGACGTTGGAACTGCGTAGAAAGGAGCAAGACTTTGTTGATTCCGTAGTTCATGGGAAAGAGCCAGGGCATTACTTTATGCTATTGGGACCAAAGGTGTCTCTTTTACTTCTGCGTTTTATATCTCAAGTTACTGAACTTATCGTAGGGCTCAGGCAAAGGCACCATGATCATCGACTCAATGACAGCATGCCGGGCTGAAGGCGTTTCCATGTGCGATGCTCACCCTGACCTTGAAGTATTCCGTCTGCGGCTCGGAAAAGCTCTCAACTATGAGTTCAACGAGGATTCTCAGACCGGCCTGTTCCAACGGCGAGATCCAAGAGAAGGTGCGTCGCCATGGCTAATGATGGGTTTCTAATCGATTAAAAGCAATTACTTCCAGGTGGGCCACGGCTTGATATAGAAAGAGGTATGATTTGGATTCCGCGCTCCGAGTCCACGCTAATACTCCTATCAGCCTTGAACAAGCTGGAGAAAGTTGCTCTTCGCGCCTCTCAGAAAATCAACCGGCCTCTTGTCCTTATTATCAACAATGTTCACTACTTCAAACACGACGATGAGGGACGCAGTATGCTCCTGCAGCTCCAACAGAAGGCGGAAGCTTGGGCCGTGAGCGGTAGGCCCCTTTTATTAGTTGTCTTTCGGAGGCTGATTATTCGCATCTTATTAGGCATTTTGACCATGGTATTTACCTCGTAAGCCAGCTTGTCGTTGTATTTAGATGACACTTCCCTCACCGTTTGGTCTCAGGGACGATTTCTGGCCCTACCACTTCATGCGTGTGTATTTAGACTTTGCATTAATCTTCTGTCCTTCTGAACCTGGTTGAACAGGGAGGGCTGGCAGTCGGATGCACGTACGTCTCCTTTGCTTCTGTCTATGACTTACCAACTCCCACTTTTGCTATGCTAGACCGTTTCGATCCCTGACCTGAACGACTCTGAAGCCAAATATGCGGTTCAACGCTTGCGCATGCCCTTGAGCCGACGACCTGTTGACCCGGAACTTACGGACGAAATTGTCGATACGGTTGGTGGAAGACTCTCGTATTTGAATCGGGTAAGTTGATACAAATCTTACCAAATCAAGTTACTCACCCGCAAGGTGTAGATCACAAGGTCGCCAGATATGAAGTGGATGGCTAAACATATGCTGGCCGTCGAGAAGGAGTGGTTATTGAGCCAAATTGGTATGTCTCTTCTTCTTTCACGTTACCTACAACTCACTCATTTCCTAGGTCTGATTCAGGATTGTGATGACGATGTCATGGACGAGGTGAGTCTTGTTTCGGCTCAAAGAATCAAAGCGGAACCTGAGAATATTACAGCAAAAATGGAGCTCTTGTTCGTGGTTACTTCTTCAAGAGTTCGTCAAGATGCGGAAAGAACAGGAGGAGAAAAGAGAAAAGGACATCGAGACCGGAGTCCTGAGCCGAGAAAACCTGCCGGACTTGCCAATGCCGAAGATTTCCTATGTGCGCTGTTCCCTCCTAGGCCCCCCTTTTTGCACGAGTCTGACAGAATGGTTTATAGGGAAAATTGAGCCGAGAAAACCTGCCGGACTTGCCAATGCCGAAGATTTCCTATGTGCGCTGTTCCCTCCTAGGCCCCCCTTTTTGCACGAGTCTGACAGAATGGTTTATAGGGAAAATTGAGCCGAGAAAACCTGCCGGACTTGCCAATGCCGAAGATTTCCTATGTGCGCTGTTCCCTCCTAGGCCCCCCTTTTTGCACGAGTCTGACAGAATGGTTTATAGGGAAAATTGAGCCGAGAAAACCTGCCGGACTTGCCAATGCCGAAGATTTCCTATGTGCGTTGTTCCCTCCCAGGTCCCCCTTTTTGCACAAGTCTGACAGAATGGTCTATAGGGAAAATGTCGACAAATCATGACACGGGCAGATTTCATAGAAGATCTTGACCGCCTTAATATCATTGCCATTGACGTCCGTCGCGTTTATCGGCTTTCCCCGCCTCGCTTGCTTACTTCCGTGATTTCTAGATTGACCACGATGTCCGGCCAGACTCTATGCTGATATTGCACGCGGCCCGAGAGGTCTGCGAGGAAGAAGGTTTCGATGAGTTGCTAGAGAGCGTCAGGGATAGGATTGATGATATTGAGAGTTTACACAGAACGCGTGAATTGACTGTGAGTGTCCTTCCTGCACTTTTCCGGCTTCCTTGTTAACGTGTTATGGTGTAGTTCAAGGACCTAGAAAAAGGTGACAAAATAAGGCTCTCTGTTGACAAAGATGGCGCGGTGTCTACCCTTACGTCAGGAGCCTCATCTCACTTTGATGAAGACGATTGAGTTTTTCACCCCGTTCCGCCCTGCCTTTCTTATCTTCCAACTTTACTTTTATTCGCAACACTACGCCCACCCCTTCCTTGGGTCGCTTACCGAATGCTCTTATGAATATTTTGGTATTCAGCTTAATGACTGCTCTACTTCACATCTTATATCTTCCATGTATATACTCTCTATTCGCGCATGTAATACATAGTAACCATATACCCCCCTGTGCTAGGTAACTTGGTTATTTGATATAACTCAGGAAAACCTGACGACAGTCGGGTTGACAATGATGCCATGACTCTGGATATTTAATCGACATGGAATATCCTATACGAGAGGTACTGCGCCTAGAAGTTTGGGTTGTTCGGTCTTGAAATATGGTTACTCGGGAACCAATCTTCCTTTTGTTGTCACCTAAGCTGAGGCCAATGTCTCAGTGTCCAGTTACTACTTCCGAAGGGGATTCCTGAGCTTTACTTGATACCATTGGATAATTAAAAGCAGCCGCCAAGATCTTTGTTACCGGACAAAAATTTAGTCAAGTTCATGAAAATGAGTCATCTGATCGGGTGTACCACTCACCCAGTTGCGGGGGGCGAAGTATCGAATGCGAGACAGAATAGTATGATGCCTAAGAATGCAACAGTAATCTCTTCTGACATGGGAGGACGTCTCCGTACCAGCTAGGAAATTCATGCACCGCTAGTCGCACAGCGCCTTCTTCAGCGCATCAAAGTGATTTCCTTTTGCTTGATAATGGTTCAGCAAGCCTGGGAAACAGAAGCGGTTGAAGGAGAATGTGAAAAGTTGAAAACTGAGAATGACTTGAATTATTCAAGGTCAAGAGTAATCAGAGAAACGGGCCCCGATTGGTGGTTTCGGACCATTGGAAACATACTAACGGTCGACTTCATGGCGCAAATGTAAAGGCAGTAGTCCAATGAGAAGTTCTAGGAATAATATTTTTAACGTAGAGAGGGCCAGGTGATCTTACTTGGATAGGAAGGGAAGGTTGTTTACCTCTCAAAACCTTTCTTTACCACGATCTCCCTCCACCTCTGCACCTTCGATTTTACTAACGTCTCGCACCAAGATTCTACGACCCGGTCCATTGCGTCGGGAAGCGCTGACCTGTTTATAATGTCCCATCACAACTCCATACAAATTCTCCGAGGTCTATCTTTGTAACATCGCCTCACGACGTCAAGTACACGGTGCGAACGACACGGCGCTAGAACATGCCGACGAATATTGGGGCACATTTTTCATATATTGCCATATTCTAGGCTCCGTTGTCACACGTAGAGGGAACGGATAGACCAGTCAAGTTACTTCTTCACCTTGTCCTCGTCATGATGCGCAGAATATGAAATGATGTGACTGGCTTAATCCTTCCGCACCAGTAGGTGAACCCACGATAGCAATCTTCTATGACACTAATGATCACAACCCCGAACCTATCGCATATTACTGACCTCGATATTTTCAGTTTCAGGATGACGGCAAATTTCGTACGTCCGCCATCCCTCGTGCAAATAAATCCTCGGTTTTGGTTTGCCCCCCGCAAACTCAATCCCGGCCCCGCACCAATATCTTGGTTGAAAGGCACACCAATGACGCAGTAGATGAACCATTCTAGTTGGAGTGTCTAGTATTCATCGCGAACTTCCTCAGCCCGGAACCACGAGGAGCACGCCAATTACCAACGCGCCAACATCATATGCTAAAGAAAGTGATATGCAGACCCTGGATGCACGCTGCACAACCTTTGGCCCAGGCTTGCACGATGAAGTAAGCTCTTTTGATGCACCCTGTACTCGGGCCAACACACTTGATCTAATCATAGATACTATTCTTACCTCATAAGATTCCTTCCCCGCAAAGACCGTAGTGAAACTCGCTATTGTGGCCTGTCAAGCCTCGTCGGAAACCGCCCCCACCCGGACACCTATATCTGTTCATGGGAATGTTGACTGGATTACGGCCAGGCACTGCGTATGATTTCAAGTTCCAGCAAGCTGCTACCGTGACGACCCATCAAATATACGTTCTGATAATATTTAACACTCCAGCCTGAAGATACTGCTACATTGGCATCTACGATGCACGTCATCCTGGTTCACTTCAATGTACTGTGTCCCCCAGGTGACAAGTGTTGTGAAGATGCATTCAACAACTCCTCGTGTAGAGCTTACCACCAGAGTCTCTGCTGAAGCATGAGGCATAACCACTTATACAAACCCTATCGCGTCTTGGAAAGGAGAACCTATCTGGCTGTAGGGGCCCTCCTGGACAAAATAGAAGTGGTCTAAAGCAGTTGATGGGTGACCACGACACTACTCGACCCCTTGGCTCTTGCGAAAGATTTCATCATCTCTTGGGCGCTATTACAAACGCAACCTGTTCTTGGGAATTTGCTGGCGCAGTTGGTTACAATATATTGAACACTTGTAGGACCAGGGGTTTGTGCCAAACGCTTGTCGCAAATAGTCCCCGAGCTCCCCTAGATCGTTTCAGATATCAGTCGCAAAAGCGCCAATGGAGTCTCTTCACGCCGCTCTACTGTGGCCACCCGCCGTAGCAGCGCCATCCTCTGACTCAAAGTACCTCGTGAAATCCCAAGGCAATCCGAGGATTCCACCGCGAGATCAGGACTTGACCCCATCCCCTCTCATTTCCGCGATTCCATTTTCGATGACCGGACCAGCTTGCGCTTTACCCAACATTTTGGTTTACTAAAATAAAAGGCTGGCCAGCGGCCGTTCTTCACTACTGGTCTTTCGATCCGGAGTAGACGTCATGGGTCGATACACTGATGCTTGTGTACGCATGTCAATGGCTCCCTGGCATACATCGACACTCCTGCGTCGAAACAAAACTTGGTGGAATATGGCCGCGATATTACACTTTGAATTTCAATAGAATTCATCCACGGGCTATTTTATTATTATTATTATTGCTCACTGGGCAAGCTTGGCAAGAGGCAACGAACACTAGGACAACGTAGACCGCCATTCCTTGTGACCCTCATACCATGTGTTCTCTCGTTGCTTGGACCACTAACTGGTGGTTCAGCCTTACAGCCACTAGTCAGCGAAATCACAGGGCGTAGCCTCTTGGTTATCTGGTTGAGTTCACAACCAGGCGATCGATCTCTGAGTGTAACTGTGCGCCTTGGGGGTGAAACCTTGACCGCACTCCCTACCCTCGTGACGGACTCAACACAGGCACCCTCCGCCTATTGCTTCTCTGTAGCCTTTGCCCTTTCTTTCCGTCGCCTTCAGGCGGCCGCATAACCTCAGCTGTGCATGTTACGCCGTCCGAGAGTCCGATAGTCCAAATCTGCTTCGTGCCCTGTATAATAATAGGATTTTTGAAGCAGTGGTTGCGGTCTTAGTCTCGCCGACAGTCACGCACGTACAAGCGTCGAAACGAAAATAGTTCGTCTTGCTCCGAATGTGCGAAGTGAGGAATGGAGCGACAATGGTCTCAAGCCGCGAGCGCTTACCGCATCTTCTGCCGCCGTCATTCTGGTCGTGAGCAAGGTTATGACCGATGTCAGGTCATATAAGCTGGGAGATAGCTACGAAATTATAAGCCCACCATGGACCGATGAATCGACTCGTAGCTTGTTACCACCTAGCGATTTACCGACCCGTCGATGCCGCCCGCAATGCCTGTTTGACTACGTATATGAAAAAAGTGCTTGTTCCATCAAGCGTCCAGTTTGCAGCAAGATCTTTCGGCACACGGTGAAAGCCTTCCCCCCTCCCTCAGCACAGGTGCTACGTATGATTTCTTATGTTATAATAATAACCGACTTATTGCATTAACAGTTGAATTCCTATCCCACTGGCTGCCCTGGGATGGGAACATCGGCTGGATTGAGCCGCCCATATATCCAGAGCTCTATATCCCATAGAGCATCCTAGATATCAATAATTTAAGTTAGGGGTCGGAGACGCTGCTATTCAACTGCACACTTACGATTTGCCCCTCCCAGGTTACTAGCAGGCTGTTCAGGGACTCAAGGCTAGAGAACAGGTTACCAAATTCCTGATTTACTGCACCTCCGCCCTCCTCCGCCTCCGCTGGCAACGGTGTTGGGTAGCATCCGTACCCAATAGCATTAACACCCAGAGAATCGTCCCTCGCTTTACCTATAGGCGTGTTTAGGTGAACTAATTCCTTTTTTGATACATTCAAACTAACTTACGATGTATTGAATGTACAGGATCCGGGAGTCCCGTTCCAGTTACCTTGTATGTGGGGGCATGTAGAGTCATGTTGTAGACAAAGTGGGGAGTCCTTGAAGAGATTTGGGCTCTATATGCATGTGCCACGGCCCACCACCACCATGAAATTCCGGCACCTTCATCAGTAGGGCGGTTAATTTCCCTGAGTTGTAACCACAGGATCATCTTGTTCTCGTGGCCCGTATCGGAGAACATGGCTTTCATTCAATTCCCCGCCAAAGTTTGGTGGCTACAAACCCAGGCCGTCCGCGCCCTATCAATTCCCATGTAATGGCCAATTGCAGCCTATAAGGTACGTACGTGTCTAAAACCCAAACCCTATGTCCCCACCTCATACGTTTGGATCATGCATGGATTCTTTTGCCACTGACAGACCTTGGATCGCTCTTGCATGATCCGCCAACAAGAAGGTGGACGTCACAAACAATGAAATTCTTATTAATGCACTAGTCTCATTATGAATTTGGATTCAGATCAATGCAACCCTGTAACGTGACCGAAGAACCAATCGTCCACTTTTCCAAGTGCGAAATCCGAGGAATCCCTGTCACTGGGCAACCACTCGTTGGGTCAAATACATGGGGCTTCGATTGATCTTAATAACGAAGGACCCTTAATACACCTGCATATATAATGCCCTTTACCCTGTAGACAACGGAAGACAAAGGACGACTAGATGCTTAGTCGCCATGAACCCACAAACAATCTCGAACCCAGACCTTCGTCACATTTTATCAACTCCGGAAGCTGAAGACTGTCCCCCACAACCCACATCTATTTTCACCGGGATAGCACTACTGACGCACGAACCTGCTTCCTGTTGGAACGACGTTGACCCTCACTACGAGGACGCGTGGATTAGATGGGAGGCAGACATACCGGCAGACTTCTCAAGGAAGCAATTTCAAGCTACGTGAGTCATTGCAACCACGCTAGCCGTACCATGTCTTATGTCTTCTCATTGGATCTAATTAAGGCGGCTCAAAATTCCCAATGCACGGAGTGCACATCCACGTACGGCGTACGATGCAGCCGTTCTACTTCACCTAGGGAGGAAATTGAGCCCTGCACCGGGTATCCTCTCTTCTACTGTCGGAAATAGGCTAGACGCTGATCATTTTCGCTTCAACAGGGTGTCAAAAGTTATGCTGTAGACATTGTTCAATTAGTACTCCTGCGGCGCATACCTTGGAATTTCCTTCCGATGCTCAACCTTGTTGTGAACCCGAAATCCGACAAACGCGCGAAGAGAGGGAGGAGAATATGATCAACCGACTTTCGGTCGACCGGAGCTGTTCCAGATTTTATTGCGACTCCTCCGAAGCGGAATGCTCGGCCTCGAACCCCTTATATGTATCTAGGAATCAATCGAACGTTACTTAGAAGTGGAAGTGGTAAATAATATGACAAAAAGAGAGGGGGAGACAGAATAGACGAAACGTACTACATCGCAATCGGATACATATATATGCAGGACTTGGGATGAAAAGAAGAAGAAAAAGGATGAGAATTGATGGTGTTGAGTATACTCGTCTCGCCTATAACATCAGGTCGAAGAAATAGGCGGGGACCAAGAATCCAGAGCATTCCAGTAGATGTAGAGGATAACTTCAAGCAGCGGTAGCGACGGGTTTGGGCTCCTCCTTGCCATTTGCATTTGGACTTGCGTTCGCCGTCGCTTGTGCCTCCTTGATTGCTTTCTCAGCTTCATTCTTCCGCTCTTCCAGCTCCTTTACCTGCTTCTCTAGCTTCACTTTGGGGTTGTTGAACGTTACACTCCTGTGAGGACTGGGGCCCATGGTGCCTGTTTCAGGCGTTGGCACATTGACCAGGGGTCCATTTGTTGCCAGCCCTCGATGGAAGCTCGTGGGAAGTACGCGCCCTTCCGGGTGTTGATAAGGGCAAGTTGAGCGGGTGCAAGCTGCACCAAACCGACACGGCGTGGCATGTTGTGGGTTGGATGTCGGACGAGGGTGGGTAAACATACAATTCGGTCGGGTACATGCAAGGCCGAACCGGCAAGGAGTGGGATTTGAGGGGGTCTGATGTGCCACGGGGGCGGGAGCAGGTATTGAGGGTTGTTGTGCTGCAATATTATCAGTCTTTAATACATCCCCAATAGAATGCAAGAAGTACATACCAGGAGGATTGAGGACTGCTGGGCTCACATGGGCCTTGATACAATCCTTATCTTTGCAGTTTTTGCCAGCTTCACAAGCTTCATTGCTGAGAACGACACCACTCTCTGGGGTGGCAACAGGGGAAGGGTGCGACCACCGACAATGCGCATTGGTACACTTAAGACCAAATTTGCAGAGCGTTGGGGACTGAGGTCGCTCGGGTACGGTATATGGCATTTGTGGAGTGGCGGGTGTCGGCACCGGTGCGGCAATGGGTGTTGTGGTTGTCAAAGCGGGAGCGGGAGGCGTTGGAGCAGCGGGTGTTGGAGCGACAGCGGGAGAAGGTTGAGAGAGGGGGTTGGATAGAGAAGCAGTATCTGACGTTGCAGTTTCTGTTGGCTTAGAAAGTGATGATGTTCCCCCATGAGATCCACCTCGCCCTCTTCCCGTGCCTCTCCCACCTCTTCCTCCACCCCTTCCTCTGTTTACCTGCCCAAAGTTATTCGGACCTCCAGGAAACACCCCTATCTCTCCTGGCACACCTCCCTGGATGTTAAGGCCCGGTGCAAATCCCTGCATCATCCCAATCTGCGACGAGAGTTGTTGCATAAGCGCCATGTTATTCATGAACATCTCTTGGAGCATAAGCGGGTTGGCCATTGCCATAGCATTTATGTCCATTCCCATAGGCATTCCCGGGAAACCACCACCCATCAGCATATTAGGTTCTGGTGAATTATTGGTTATGTTGTCAATCCTAGCCTGAATTTCATCACGCTGGTGTCTATTGGGTCCTGCATGACCTCCCATACGATCCAACAGACTGCGGGGATTGGAACCCGAAACGCCTTCACGTTGCATTGCCCGAGGACCAGTGGGTAGATCCGTTCTTCGCGACTTATTTGGGTGGCTAGGGGAGGGAGACCGCGCAGATGCACTACGTTTTTGTGAGGAGCCTGAGGTGGCTTGAGAAACAGCTTGCTGGTAGATGCCGTTGCGTGGCGGGTGAGAGGGACGGTTCGAATTGTCCCGCGGTATGTGAGGGGGAGGCTCGTGTACTGTTGGTTGCTCGCTGGGTTGGGAAGGGGGGGCTGGAGGTTGGGGTTGTAGGGGTTGGGGTTGTGGGAAAGCCTCAGCTCCACTGGCACCTTTGGCGGCTTCAGCGAATAACCAATCTGTGAATGTAGGGTCTGGACCAAAGTCAGCACTATGCTGCAGCCAGCGAGGACGAACAACGTTACCAAACTCCGAGCCAATTACTGCAAAAGAAATAAGTCTGTTAGCTGGCTCTGCCAGTGGGTAGAAGAAACCCGGATACGCACAATCCTCCAATTCAGTTGTTATTTGAGCTGGACACGACATGAGCTCAAATTCGAAAAACCAATGCCTGTACATACCAGCAGTCTTATTGTTAATGACCATGATCGTAATATACTCCGCCATTACAGGATCTGCTGTTCTTTTAGTATTCTGGAGTATGTCATACAAAGAACTGACTCACCAGCATCTGGACTATACCCCCGCTTCATAAGTTCGTCCTGGATGGATTGCTGGCAAAAAAAAAAACAAAGTTGATATGCATTTTCGCACATAAGTGATACATAACGTACTTGTAGGGCATTCGCCCGCTCCGTACCCATAGTGAGACCGAAAGGCATGTTTTAATAAAGAGTTGTGCTTTGGAGGATGCTTAGGTTGCAGACAGCCCAAGAATTGATTTGGGACTCCGCCTAAACCGCTGACCAAGCAACACAAGGCGTTGACAAACAACACCAAACATCTGGTAAAATGATGATCACCTCCGTCTTCAACAAAACAAAAGCCGCCCTTCTTCACTTTAAATTATTTCACCATTTGACGCGCGGAAGAACCCAAAACTCTCATATATCTCACCACGGAATTGCTCTAACCATCGATCCTTCCTCGAACATGACCGAGATCAAAGAGTAGGCTGTGCCTGCCTAGGTGCGACGTCCGAAGACCTCCAGGGTGCCTCAGTCTACTACGATACTATTTAAATAGCGCTGGGACAAGTGAAACAAATCCCTCTGTAAGCCATAGGGCGGTCCGTCGAAGGCTGTCAAATATCATATATCATACACCAGTCACAGCATCAATCACTGATCAAATATATCTGTGTATCAACCGGGCACAATTTTCTGATCGTTAACTCTTCAGCCGCCCATTCCTACCCCCCTGGAGAGATCTGACAGTGTAACTGTGCTCGGGGCGGACTCGGTGAACGGTGATTGTATAGGATGCAGATGGTCATTTCATCATTCATTTTAGAATACGCATCTTTCGGATAAACGCAACTTCTATTTGACAACGCAAGGAACAGTATGAGCTATCTTTCACTACTTAACCGCGCGAAACTGGAGCGAGACCCGAATCAAGAGCAATTTCCCCGCCACCCTTCCCACCGATTGTTATCATGTGAAGGTTTCAGCGATGCACACAATCTTGCCGAACAGTTGCCTAACATGGTATGTTCACTTCAACTGGTTCTTATGAGCCATGTTATTGTAGCCGTGTCCCCTAAAGACCGGGTGTCGCTATAATAGTACAATGGGCCCGAAGTTAGTGTCAGTGGCGCTGGCTCAATTTAGCCAACGTTACAATCAGAAAAAAGGCTCCTAACGAGCGCTAGGCGTCGGCATAAACAAATATGGACGAATACATCTGAACAAGCGGAGGTATCACCTAAAGTGAGGCTCAGTCATACAAGCTGCTGCAGGTGAGGCCATACTTCTATGAGCAACGTGAACTGTCCGTCTCAATCATAATACCCTCAAGTGTATAGTAAACCCAAGGATCCTCCACGTTATGAGGGACCAGCACTATCCTACTCGCTGGACCCTACATGCGAAAATTCCGAATGGAAACGCACCAGACGTGTATCAGGCCCGAGGGGAACAGGTTATGTCCTCGTTGTATATTAAAGATACATTTGGCCTGCGGAGGTAGAGATACCAAGAAACGGCATCGCATCTAGTACCCTAGGGAACAGCAGTTTGGGAAGCATTCCCCCACTCGTGTATCACGTATGCGTTCCCGAGTCATATCAAGTACATGATAACGAAGTATATGCGTAAGTTCACCCAAGGCTGTGAATATGAGAGCGAATGTGGAAATATGAAGGCTCGCAAGAGCACTAAGTAGTATCCATATTCAGATGGAATTCGAGCGCCGGGTATCCCACCACAATCAAGCGCTATGTATTCGCGTCCAGATGATGTAAATACATTGATGAAGGCTTGGTGAGGCTTTCAGGCCGAAATTCATTCCAACTCACAGCGTGTCTCTGGGGTAGGGTCATATATTCTCTCAGCCCACCGACTACAACTATTACTAAGGGAACAAGTTGGATGAGAGCGCTTGTTTTGACGCTATGATACATCACGTCGCACCTAAGATCTCATCTAATCCTTCGGAATCAACACGGAAGTGCCTGATGGGCGCGAGTGGGTACTTGTATGCTCGTATCAGACCCTGAGTGTATAGGCGCTGACCACTCAGCGCCTCTCTATTAGGCGTCCAAAGTAGACGCGGGGCCGACGGTAATCGATAATCAATATTCAATTATCGAGTGATGTGGATCGCGATCGATCATTACCTCTCGACGTTCAACACTTGTCTATAAAGGTGTACTAGGAAAGGGATTTTAGGCTCGAGAAGCCAAGTCCGAGAATTCCGCCACACAAAACGAGAACAGTAGTGAAAGGTAAACAGCCAGTTTGTGATTTATACGCATCACTATCATCACGCAACACCTAATGCTTGTTACTACATCTTGAATCTCACGTTGTCCGGGAGTGATCAGGCTAGTGATCGTAAATACTAATATTGATCTCCGATGGCAAACAAATGTCGCCCTTGTTAGATCACAAAATGACGCCTCGTGGGTGATTGGGTAGTGTGCTGTTATTATTCTTGTCCGGCACTTGGAATGAAGCATCATTTTTGAGCGAATAGAACGCCAACGATGACGAAATAAGGGGACCTCTATTCGGGGAGGGACAGCCATGTGAAGGACGCATGTTCAAGTCGTTGTCTACGTCGGCAATGGAGTGGTCAGCGGACATGGACTCACAACAACAACAAAAACATGCGACCAGAAGACGAAGCTAAGGTGGTATACAATAAAACGATTTGGATCAATACACAGCCCAGGGATCGGCGTTATGGTGTTCATTTCGGTGTTTTGAGGAACTTCTACGAAGTGAAACAATGTATAACTCAAGCCTAGGGACCAAACAGTCGACTAGCCCGGACAGTACTAGGTACCATTCCTTGGGCATAGGAAACAGCCGGCGCCAAGGGACACGGAGGCTTGATCTATCATTCCAGTGGTGTAGGGGAGAATGTTAGAGAGGTAGGAGGCTGTGCGAAGACTTCGCCATGGGAGCATTCAACCGAAAAAGGGCGGCAAAACTATCCCCTTCTCACTGCAGGGATCAGAACTCACATACATGACAGGAATGGGGATACAGGAAGTACGTGATCGCCGCATCAGAGCGTCCAGGCTGCGACGCCGCAGGAGATGATCCTTTGAGGAGGCCCAAAAGAGATAAGAGCGGGATTGGCCTAGTGTGGGGACAGGAAAGGGAAGCCAAGAGGCAGAGCTTTAGACAAACATTAAAATTCGACGGCAGGATCCTGTGTTGATGTCTCCGGATTTGCAGGCCCCGGGAGGCACTTCGTTTCCCAGGGGGAAGCAACAGCTCCGGGTTTAGAACTCGGAGAAGAGTGGCCTGTAGTATTAGAGGTCCCGTCTGGGTCCCGAGCCACCAGGTCGGCTTTAAAGCTTTATGCGAAGGGTCATATCACCTTTCAAAAGGGACAATGTTTGTTAACCAATCAATCATTGCCAAAAGGTGGCGTTCTGATCAATCATCACGCCATGGAAAGATATCTTCCGGAGTTCTAAAGTGTAATGTCAGCTCCGAGTCGAGCTTCGGCTGGAGGTGTGGCTGGTAAATTATGACGATAGAGCTGTTCGGCAATAGTGTGACCCACCGCACGACTTGCCTCAGACTTGAAGCAGAAGCTTGAAGGCTTGAGTGAATCTTATTGCCATTGGGGGGTTTCTGCGGTCTTGGCCAGGACACATGGCCCGCTTCTCGACATGTGAACAGGATTGAACTCACATGCAGCTATTATTCAAATTGTAATTTGTGGGGTACGTAAGAATAAATTGCCACGCGATAAAGGGAACGTGTTTTCTAATCAGAACCTTCTGTCGTATCATTGACTTACAACGTGTGGCTTTGCCTCCCTTAGAGGCACGTTGTGTTGATTGACAACACGACAACTCGCCCGAAGGCCTTTTTTTCGGACATGGTACGACAGACGACTCGGGGAATGTTTCACATAACTTGTCCTCATAGTCCCAAAGGATGATCTGAATGGTATATCGTACACATTGCGGGTATAGAGATGATGATTGAGTGCATAAATTAATATTACCATAGTGAAGGCATTGCAAAAGCGAACATCTGTCCTTTGAGTGGGTGTACAGAAGGGACGTCGCCAAGTTGAAACCGAGGTGAGGGATCCAAACCCTTGATTTGCGGATTCGATACTTCCTCGTTGACGGGAGTACGGGGGGATCCAGAAGACGCAGGTGATGCAGAGTTGGAATAACTTGCAGGCGGTGTATCCGGCATATCCGAGGCGCTCCATGACGTAGGCGACGAAGATGATGGTGGTGGTGGTGGTAGTGGAGGCTGGGATTGGGAGGGTTGAGTTTTCGAAGGAGTCGATTGGCGCTGAGTTGAAAAGCCGGGGACAGGAGACGTTGTCGAAGAGGGTTCCGGTATCGGAGTATTTGATGTCGATGCTGCTGCCCTCGCTGCCCTCTTCGAAACCATAGTATTGGGGTAGTTGGGGTATTGGTCCCGATCCACCCCAAAATCCTGCTTTAGGGCGAGTTCGAAATTCATAAGGACCTCATTATCGACTGTGATTTCCCAGTCGAGGTACCCGCACATCTCCCGCTCCATTTGATTCACCTCTCGCAGACTGAACATACCCTGCGCCACGATGGCCCAGGATTTGTTCGAGTAGGTGTCATCACAGATGACTTTGGAAGCGATCATGAATGCAGAGATAAATAATCTGTGACCTGAAGATCCCCGAGCAGTCGGGAAGCGAGCCTTCAGACGCTGTAGGAGGACGAGCGCAGCGAACGTGACTGCAGGATGGAGTTTCGTGCGATGAAGGGCGTACGCGATGAAGTAAGGGAGCTTGCCGTGCATCGCAGTTACTCCAGATGTCGGGGGGTTTTCGGGACACGCAAAGAGGTGGGTGATGAAGCGCGCACTGATCCGTGCGATTTTTTCATGCCCGTAAAAAGGATCCCTAGCCTGAGGGTGTTGGGGGGTCTGAAGATGTCAATACCAGGGGAATGGGGATGGAGGTAGTCAACGCACGATGGGGGTATGAAGATTATTGTGCGCCCTAGCCCTGGGAGCTCCTGTAGGTGCAGGTGCAGTTATCGAGGAGGCACGCCTCCTGGATAGTTCTGGGTGGGATGTGGAAGTACTGGAGGCCATCGCTATAGACGCACAAGGGTGTAAGGTACCAATAAGGAAAATGTGGGGTGACTACAGAAGTGAGGCGGCAGATGCTTTTATTATTCCCTGCTCGGACAAAAAATTTTTTGTCAGCCCATATTCAAACTCCATCAATTCCAACTCACTGTCGTAAAATGATCGAGCCTGGCCTGAATGCGTTTGCAATTAATGCCCTTGACTCAAGTATGTGTGTGTGCGGTGGTGGTTGGGGTGTCCACTGTCTGGACGTTACCGTATATATACAAAATGGCAGGGGACCATGCTGTGGTGCGTTGTGCTGAACAATGCTTGATGGCACCGGTGGAAGCCGAACACAATGCCATGCAAATTGCTGTTCAGCCTACAAAAATAATCCGCCGACTCCCCTCGATCGCGATTAAGAAAAACCTGTGGCTATTACTGCTAATGACCGGCTATCGGTGCTCATGAAGGCGAGGGCTTCGCGCCACACGCAAATCTGGGGTCGCCCTCACAATTCGCATGTCTTAACACCGAGTCTGTCAGAGTCTATGAGCAGTGACCAACCCATTGCCAACAACGCATCCCGCGTCAAAGACTGGGTATCAGGGCGTCAGGGCGAATGGCCAATGTACAACGTGTTTTGATCCCTATACATTATAGCGATGCCATTGGTGACAGGCTATCTGCCTCACAAATAAGATGCCAGCCTTCCCGCGTATGAGCATCATGTAGGCGCACATTATGGTCGGGGATAAAATGATCAGAATTCCTCCGATTGCTTAGGGGTTTTGCGAAAGCCAGATAGATGTATGTCCTGACATTGCGCGCCGGCGCAGAGAAAACGGTAGATTTTTTTTTCACGTTTCACATCATTCTAGAAGATAAGTATTTCCACCTGAACAAACGGTTTTTCCCTCCCCTGTCATTGAGAGCTGTTAATCTTCCTTCACGTTCGAATTTACCATGGGAGATTCCTTCTATGACTCTGAATCTATATATGACCACTAGGCCCGCTCAAAAACGCAGTATTTAACACAATACTGGATATATATTGAGTAGTGAACCGCATACCACCCCAATCAGGATCGTAATGCTGATCTGCTACTTTCTTCTATGATCACCAGACTAGCACCAGGTTTAACAGCAATGGCCCCTCGTCCAAACGCTGAACAGTTTTTTTTGACAAGGAATTATGCTATCCGCCACTCTCTCAACTCCGTCAGTATGTGGGGCGAGGTGGGTCCCGGGTAGCGCCGCCCACTAGTGACTTCTTTCGGCAAGAGGATTACCTAGGATTACCAAGGAGAAATCAAGATCAGAAATGTGATCTCTTGACATAGCCTCACACCAGTGGTATGTGATGTGAGTCGTCGACCTACGATCACCCCCTCTCTACGACCATTTCTTGAGTGAGGGTTTCTGTTTTTTTTTTCCGTCGACCTACTGGTTTCCCAACTATTCCAGAATATATCATAATCTAGAAGGAGCACCGGGTGGGTTCTCATTACCAAGCAGCAGGAACTTCGGAGAACCCCTTGTCCACCGCGCCCGTCCGATTCCATCGCCACCTGCTATGACTCTGCCATGATTTCTCATTGTTGTGCTTCAAAGTAGTTGCTCTTTTGTGTGACCTTGAGAAGGGTTTATGAGTCATGTAGTTGAGCGGATTCCTTATTACATATCGGATCACAACGTTAATTTTGGAACAATGGATAATGTGCGTCTAATTGCCCTTGTTTACCACTACACCAATAGAGACCCATTGTCCTCCATGCAATGGTCAAAGAGATAGAACGGGAGCTCCCTATGCTAGGTCTACTACACTGTAGTTTGGAGAGAAGTATAACATGAGACTATGACACATCGAGACGATTCTCCCAGGTCCCCGAACGGCTCACCGGGTATCTTAATCAATATCACATGACGTTCCACAAATTTAGCACAGCCTCCCATACTTTCAACAGACGCCGACGTCGCAGTTCCGAGCGTCGAGTCAACGGATCTTTAACTTTACATACGGAGGACTCGGCTTGTGGTACACACCTCACAAGTGGAAAATCGTACGACCCCGCTGCCCCGAACCTCGTGGCGGAGTTCCCGAGCCAACGACTGAGTCTACGGAACGGAACGTGCTCGTGCGGATGTGTCCCGAGTACGAAGGGGCTGTGGGGCTCTTGGCAAATTACTGAAGTTAATAGACAGAACGATAAACGTCAGGTTGACTCGCTTGTGGCTCCTGAGCAAGCATGAGCTCCAGCGACTGGGGAGTGAATGCGGTGGCGGAGGAAATACTTTGATCCCAATGACCTAACACAAACGGCTAGGCCCCATTGACTCTCACCACCACACGATACATGACGTTCTCCAACACAGGACACATAGCCGCTCCGCAGTTCGGTACGAGGATCCATGGTGCATTGGGGACTGGGGTTCCAGAGAACGGAAAACTCCAGTTCGAGACCGACATGAATAGATCTGCCGTTTTCCCCGGAAAACGAAGGAAGACGTCCGAAGGAGACCGTTGTGCCGCGCGTTCAGGTGTGCCGAACATAAATTTTAGTTCAATGTTAGTGCCTGACTTAGTTTTCAACGGTCAATAAATTCCGATAGAGATTTTTTGAACACCACTTTTTGATTGGAGCTAGCATGGGAACTTAAATTTCCTTACCTCTCACCCTTCTCACCATAACTCAATGGGCTCAGTCTATGCCCGCTGGTAACTTCGCGCTGCGCAGCTGCCAAGGCTTCCTATGGAAGGCAGTTCTATAAAACATAAAACACATGCAGGTTCTCTAGGGTTGAACAGTTTTAGATCGATCATACGCCTACCTATCACCAATACAGGTCTGGCTGCGGACGCTGAATTTACCCCGAAGATGACACTAGTCGTACAGCCCGTTTAAATTCACTTCTACGACGCTAAGTATATTAGGTTCGCTGCAACCGTCCCCTTTTTGTGAATTAGCATCCGTTTTTCGTAGTCTCGCGAAGGTATTCGTCTAAGAAGGAATGTATGTATATATAATGGTGTCGGATTGTTCCTCTGCCATTACTTTACCATTCCATAATCTTCTCGAGGTACTGACAGAATCAAGAAGCGGGGTTCTGTCGAGATGAAGAGGCTGTTCTGGCTCGGTGGACGGCAAAGGAGAGGGTGACGATTCCACGAGAAGATCTGGCTCGGGGACAGCTCTACGAGACAGTCCAGATGGTTAACCATATAGTTGATATCTCCTGTTGCGCACAGATGAAAATATAGTTGGTAATTGACAGATGGGAATCTACCACTGGCGTTTAAAAATGGACGGAGAGAAACGGCCTTCTACGGCTTGAGCATAATGGAGACAGTTATCAAATCTCAACAGCCCCCAGGAGCCTTCTATGGTCGTCAATGGACACAGTAAGGCTCCTGCCTATCCATCTTGGTGGATTGATTGATGAATGTTTGGGCGGGGTGTCTCCGAAGAAGACATAGCCGGGGATGTAACGATCCACAAATCTGTAATTCCCGGTCAGGTTCGTTTTCAATCAGATGGATACAAGAACTCACCTTTTAACAGCCTCGTCAGTCATCCCCCTTCCGCCGTTCTGAGCCTTCATGTTACGTTCTTGTTCTAATCGCCATTGATAAACAATGTGGTACCGAGACAAGGAAGTGTTAGAATCAGGAGAAGGCGGTTTGATCTTCGCGAAAAGAGACTTGAATAAGTCAGTGCTGTCGAGGTGCTGCAGCACCTACTTGGATGAATGTATCAAAGAAGTCCCAGAGCTGCCCATATTTGTTAAGTGCTTTGTTCACCCTTTCCACGTCTCCTTTATTGCACAATGTATCTCCAAGTAATCCTAACCGGTCCCGTTCCTCTTTCCAAACCCCCTCCCAACGTTTGTCTAGCTCCTCCTGCGATATGGGATAGAAACCCACACACCAACCCTCTAGAATAACGATGTCGACCGACGGTGGTTGCTCAACCACGACCCCTGTCCCGTCCATTGGCAGACGGTCACCCTGTCCGTCGTAAAGGCTCTTGTCAAATTGTGGCAATTCTACGTTCGCTGTGCCGTCCTTCAACGCCGCCAACACGCTAACGCCAAGTTCGACGTCATGGGTTCCAGGTTGACCTCGTCCTTGCCAAAGGGGGTTATGAGGTTGAGAACCAGCGAGCGCCATCAGTTTAGCATGAGGAAGATAGAGATCATCTATAGACAAGAGCGCCGTCCTGAGATGATAAGGTTCCGCAGTCAAGTAGTCCCGAAGTCGGGTAGAAATATAAGTTTTTCCTGAGCCCTGGGGACCTTGCACGGCGATGAACAGGGGTTTGCTGTGTTTGTGTACTTGTTTCAAGACGTGTGTAGCGACGACGTCGAGTGTGGTGAGCGTGGACATGGCGCGTACGGCGGATAAGAGATAGCCTAATGAGATAACTTACTCATTCATATCAATGTCATTCGTGGACAACAATCGTGTCATCAGTTTCTGGTCACAACCGTCGGCCCGTCGCATTTGGCTGTGCCTTCAATTTGAACTCCGCCACGGTGAGGTCACGTGGGCCACCTGGCGAAGAATTGTGGCCAACCGGAGACCACCACATTCGTCAATCAGAGTTCGTCGTGTCAACTTTCGACGCCGTTCGCTCACATACTCCTTCCACGTTCATCTTCACGAAATTATGATGTCCGACTCTGGTTCTGGTGTGGAGCCTTCACCCGTGCAAAATGTCTCTGCACAATATGCAAAGGTCAAACGCCAGTACCAACAAATTTTGGACCGATGGACCCCCCATATCGTTCAACGCTGGTTCGCGACTGCGGGTCTTCTGGCGGTATTTCTACTCAGAATTATTGTCTCGCAAGGGGTGAGTAGCCTTCGGTTCGTATAAATTCTACTGTTACTGAGCTTCTTGCCTTCTTACAGTGGTATATTGGTATGTCAAATTTCCTATTTGGAGAAAGGTAACTGACCGTTTCTCGCACGTCGAATCTAGTTTGCTGTAAGTACTTCTTAGACGCTCATGACATGTATCTTACAAATGTCACAGACGCCCATGCCATTTACCTGTTGAACCTTCTCTTGGCTTTCCTTCAACCCAAGTTTGACCCTTCTCTCCAAGAAGACCTCTTGGCGGATGAAATTGAAGGAGGTGGTGAACCTGAGGCTAGCCCTCTACCCTCGCAGAGAGATGATGAGTTTCGTCCCTTCGTTCGGCGTCTCCCTGAGTGGCAATTCTGGTATGCTGAAGTGATGCTGTTAGAATTTCTTATTGCTAACATACTTCTATCAGGCTTTCCTCTACCCGGGCTACTGCTGTTGCCCTTCTTTGCACTACCTCCGAGGCCTTTGACGTGCCCGTTTACTGGCCTATTCTAGTTGTCTACTTCTTTGTTCTCTTCACCCTCACCATGCGCCGCCAAATACAGTACGACATCATTCACTTATTCTTAAAAAACCCCGTGTACTAACACCTTGCCAAGGCATATGATCAAGTACAAGTATGTACCGTTTGATATCGGACGCAAGGCTCGTTATGGTGGTGCAAAATAAATGGCGTTCGGGGCTTTGTGTTTATAGATTCAGTGTGTCGGATGATATGATACCTTAATTGCAGTAACTCCAGGTTTGTTATATTTGGTTTATGAGCTTTGTGATCTATATCAGGGGTGCCTGAGGTTCAGCCTCTACGTACCCATTTAGCATCGTCTCGGGGTATGCTCGTCCGTTTTCGTTGTAGGTGCTTGTGGGTATCTTGTGTTCCGTTACAATTCCGAGCCAGGATCAGGGCTCTGCCTGAATCGGACCGGAATCCTTTGCGATGGATTGCGGAACGCAACATGACACTCGAATGCTAGTAATGTAGCGCATTCTTTTCCTATCTATGGGCGGGTGAATGTTGGACGCTGTCGCGGGCTTCGGAGTTCGTGGAGGGAGCGTTCGTCACTTGTTAATAAAAGCGCACCCCAATCACAGCCCGACGCGTGACAAAATAACGACGTCACTGCTATTCTGAGTTTGTTGGTGTCTTCTGTTCCATCTGACACTCTAATGGCACTACACTGAAACTGGGCATGCCCGAAACCTCGTAGGACGAGCTAATAAAGCTTCATCTGAGCATCAGCTTCAAGGAAGGATCTATCTCTTCCTAAGCCGGTGATCAGATAACTTATCAACTAATCGTAGCTCTGATGTCGACGCGGCATCGATATATCGAAATTTTCTCAGCACCAAACGTGCGTGATACAAGCCACTACAAGGTCCGGACGCCGTGCTGGTGCCCAGGCATCTGAAATGCATCTGAAATGTGCTGACTCGGGAACCGTTGGAGACTCTCGGAATTACCGTTGGTGAAAGCATGTTTGCAAGTTCGACGGATGCTCAGCTCCCGTGATCCATCACGACTGAACAGCGTGATAGGAACCTGAGCGCTTGAGCATGTAAGAGGCCCAAACAGAAGTACTACATCCTTTTGTTGTGCTATCCGCCAAGGGATCGCGCTAACCCCCCAGCTTGACTGGATGTATCAATATTACGTAGAATGCAGAGTAGTACATGCTGTTGTTGCATGATACAATGATACATGATACATGATGCACGATGCTATGTGTTGTTCTCTAACTCTAGGCGCGCTATATGCGTCTAATTGTCGAGATGTCGAGAAATCAAGATTAGCCCTCGACCAGAGCCAGCGGATTGTAGTGCTCAGCGCTCAATTTCCATTAATGAATTAATTACACGGTTTATTCTACTACAATGAGAACAACGAGAATGCTGTCAACGTCAATCCAGTGACGGATGACGCGACGACGAGCGAATGACCTGCGGTGAGCCCCAAGCCAAATGCCATCGAAGAAACTGAATTTCCCTAGCGAGCCCCGTGACTGCACTTCGACAGCGTTAACAACGTGAAGGGCAGCACGCAGTCCGAATCCCCGACTTGGGTTATGTAGTAAGGATTCCTCGCTACCGAAAACTTCGCTCCAAAGTTCCCGAGTCAACAATTTTAATCCAATTGATTATGATGGTGTGGCGGTAGAACGATAGCTCTGAGAAACAGGCTATAGGTAGATGCGGCTATAATACAATGCTGTAAACTTCTTATGGTGGCAACTCTGGATGGTCCTTGATGCACGAGGAACAAGGCGAGGGGAATAGGGGCGTTAATGCAAATCTCGTCCGAGCCTGGCCCTCAATAGCTGGCATCGTGGTGTTTCGAAGGCCCATTTGTGGCGCACTAGTACTCGTGGTGAGTTCCGGAAGGTGTCATTTAGCAACACGAGGCCTCCTGAATATGCCGAACCAGGGCTCTGATGGGTGCCGGCGATAGATGATGGATTGCATTATCGGTGGGGCAGAGGGAATGATGATCGCGGGAGGAGTATCGATAGAACCAGGGCTGTGGCCATTATTTTTTTGCATCCGGGCTGCTCGTTATCGGGTTGCGTATGGCGTTGAGGGATTCCTTTACCCACTTGATAGCATTCTCCCGAGCCTTAATCAAGCGCCGTGTTTTGGCAAGGTCGATCGAAGAATAATCTGGTTTCTTCTTCTCCTTCGGCTCTCCAGCGTCACGGACAGGGGGAGCCTTCCATAGTGGTGGAGATTGCGACTCCGAGCCACTGGGGTTCAAAACGGCAGTCTCCTGTTGGAGTAGCACGAGCTCTTCTCGAAGTCCTTCTAAAAGAACATCCAGAGTCTCAAGGGTAGCAATAGATTCCCGCAGTTCTTCAGAACGTTTGAAAGCCCTACACACTTCGGCGGTGCAGGTTTCAATATGATCAAACCTTGACGGACCAAGAAGGGTTCCACCATACCTAAGCCGGGGCGTTTCGCACCATCGTGAAATTGGGGGGAGGGAAAGTGACAAGTGCCAATAATACAAGCGATGATCAAGAGAAAAGAAGTCAAAGAAGATAACAGTGAGCCACGTTCGCTCCGAATAGCTCAAGCAGACTCACCAGCGACTAACGACAACTACAGCATCGATTACGGCCAGGTTCACCATGACCTTTAGGGCCCTATCCCCAGCCCACCTCTCACCATCATCGATACTCCCCGAAGCCACCTCGAACTCCTCTGGACCACCCAACCCTGTACACCCTGGTTTCACCGCCATACACCTCCACGCAGCAATCTCATGCGTGGCTTTCTTATTCCCATGTAAGGCCTGTTTGACGTATTTCGCATGTGCTTTCGCCTGTTCTGGCGACGTGGCAGAGAATATGTTGGCGATGAATGTAGAACCGCGGTCACGGATCTCCGCTGAAGTTGCAATGGGTTGTGGTGATGTATGGAGTTTTGAAGATGAAATGTAAGAGTCAAGTGTGTTCAAGGGGGCTGAGGATTTGGTCTGAGGTTGAGAGTCCGACATGAGTAAGTGGAAAGAGTATACGTCATGCATATTGTACAGAACACAAGTCATAACATTCAATATTCTGAATTTGTTCTGGCTCGGGTACATTATAGAATTTTATTTAGCCGTGAATGTCCTCACTCCCTAAAGCTATGCAATGGCCATTCCCAATAATAATCCAGGAACAAGAAAATTAAAAATGTCAAGCGTCCAACACTCAGTACCACTGTCCATAAGGTCCTTGCATTGTATGTTGACTCGGGAACGCTTGATGCTGAGCACCAACGCCTCCAGCACTCCAACTTGCATAATGTCGCGGTCCCTGAGAGCCCTGGGAACCTTGTTGTGCATAGCCCGAAAATTGCGGATGTGAAGCCCGATTGGGAGGATACTGATGGTACCCATGTGCAGGTGGTGGTCGATACTCCGTTGGGGAGTCTAGAAGCCCTTGTTGATCCTCTTGACCACCGCTAGACATCCGATTCTGTCTCTGCAACCTTGCTCGATGTCTTGGTCTTGGTGTTTCTTCATAAGCTGGGGGTGGTGTAGCGGCTGCCTCCCAATCGATTTCGTCGAAATCTCGCGCATATAATGAAGGATCATACTCCAAGTCATTCTGCCAGAGTGGTCAGACAGAAGTAAGGAGGGAAATGTGGGACAGTTCGCTCACCTGGTCGACACCGCGGAACAAAATATCCAACATGACTTGCGCGGCGACACCCAGTTTGAATCCAGGACTAAGAGGCGCCGGTATGGATCTGAACCCACTCCCAAACGAAGATTGATGGTGGATAAACGGTTTCTCCTCTTCCTCTTCAATCCTACCTCTATACACTTCCCTCAACAACGGCATCATCTTCTGGTGCAACATAGGTGTAAATAGCTCCGCATGTAGTGCTGGATGCTCAAACCTCCTTTCCAACTTTTGGGACATCATGTCTACATTAGCGGAGTATGATGCTATTGATGCAAAATCTTGTTCGTTAGGGATGAAGAACCTAAAACGACGAAGGTAAACACGGTGGATGTAGACTTTGAAACCCAATATGATGAGTACGGAAGGGACTGTTAGAAGGGTTTGTTTCAGCGCAAAATTGTACTGGAGTCCAATCGCTAGGGTGGAGGTTCATTCGGATCTCAGCGTAGTATAGGGAAAGTCACTCACTGAGGATCATCAAAAGTTGCATGAAAATGGCACAGGCGAGTAAACGATTGATAACGACGTTCCATAGGCGCTGTATCAACTCTTAGTATCTTTTCCAGTCAGATGTGGACCAAATCCTTACCCCACCAGTTTCCGCCTGAGTAACAAAGATGTACATGAGTTGGTACTTGAAAACCCAAGAGGTCCCCCAGAACACTAGGGCGGCAGCTAAAACTACCAGCGGTGCTAGTGGAGCGAAGAGGAGGGCGACAGCCGCGCAGAGCAACTGTGTTCAATGAGAACGGGATGTTTGAAGCCACATGCGTGTATTAACTCACGAGGTTAGAACTAACCAACGACTGTGAGTGAAGATATGTAAACAATAGAAATAAACGTACTAATAGATGGCATATTCAAAGGTGGGTGGTTTCGTCCATTCACGAATGTCGCGAGGTGTCCGTCCAAAAAAGCTGTTAATGGAAAAGCAGTAAGCCACAACTCAGACGTATTGAATGACGTATGCATACTAGGTTTTGAGGGGAATCCAGATCAGACTAGGAAGTTGCATGAGGTCGATGAGTGTCAGAAGCCCACGCAGACTGACACTACAATCAGGGCGCTGATTTGAACAGCAAAAGTAATGACGTACGGGAACCACTTCAACCAGTACCCAGCTTGATTGACGTAGGTACGACTGATATTCCGTGGGAGTTCTGATGTCCTTGTGAAATTATACCTCAAGAGAGAAAAAAGGGGTGCCTACGAGTGAACTCTGAAAATACTGTTGACAACTTGGCACCGGGTGACTCTAAGTCCTTGATAATCTCCAATATCACATCTAATCCCCATGTCAGCGTGAGTAAAAATGATTTGAAGGAATATCAATCTCTAACTCGGGAGAACGAGCACAAAAATAAGATAAAAGGGTGAAAAACTTACTGAATCCAACTCCGATCAACGTGAATATCAACAATTGACTGATAACGGAAAATGCAAAATATCGTGCGATAACAGCACGATCTAAATGCGAACGCGTGAACGCTCCCATGTACTTTGACAGTCGGCGCATGATGCGAGGGAGGAAGAATGTGGTTATGCCGGCTGCAAGAGGGGGGAGGGTAGCTGATGCGATGGTGTATGTCCATGGTGAATTATTGGACCAGGTCGTTAAAAAGGGGAGGTACCCGGTTTGAGTGATCTGAGGTTAGGAATTAGTTGGCGGTGCAGTACTGAGTAGTGGAATGAAGAAGCGTACGACGTCCAAGTTGGCGAGAGTTGCCGCGAAGAAGAGGGGTACAAGACTTAGGATGCAGATGAAGACCAACCAGAGGAAGCCGATGATCATCTTGATTCCTCTCGAACCACGCTTTTCGGTGATGTTGGACCAAATCTAGTGTGCGAAGTAGTGTTAGAACTTGGTTTATTCAGAATGGGTCATTTGCGTACAATATCGCGAGGATTGGGCGCTAGCTCGATATCGACCCCTCTGGGATGTTTTCCTGAGAGTTCCTTGGCCACGACATGGGCATGGGGAACGGCGGCCAAGGAGGCAAATCCATAGTTGGTAGGCTGCCGGGTATCAATACGAGCACGACACTCGTTGATGGAGGCCTCGGTCTTTCGTAGCTTATTCCTAAAGGGGTTGAGCAGGTATTGTACAATCACTCGTGAAAGACGTACGTGTAGAATGTGATAGCATCCTGCTTCTGTCCACCAAAGCACCACCAACCTCCAATACGTATTGTTGGTCGCCTTTTCCCTAGTTTTCCCTTCCTCAAATATTTGACCAGTACACACTCTAGCTCACGGACCGTGTTGTTGTGGTATTCGATTAAATCGGGCAACTTGCCTACATTCCGACCAATGTGCACTGCAGTGGCAGGATAAGGCATTCTAACTGAAGCCAAGATGTCGTTGATGCCTTGATCGGATTGATATCGCGGGTGGACTTGGGTTATGCATATAGTTCGAGCATAAAAGGAATGGAGGTATTCTGGTGAATGGAACCACTGAGTGCGTAGCTCGAGAACTCCCTTCCAATGATAGTTGACGAGGAGAATGACCACGAGAGTGATGAAATAGGTGAGACCAACATGTGCGTAAAGCATGGGGCCCTTCACATCCCGGATACTCAGAGCACTGAGAACATCCACGCCCTCGGGGCGATGTTGAATATTGTAGACATAGTCGATGGGCACGAGTATGACGCAGGTGAATATTGCTATGATAAGGAATAGCCATCGAAGAAGGCGAACAAAGCGAAGGAAGACGACGGCGTCGACACCGACTTTGCAAACGAGTTCTGGGTCCTTGGTGTGAAAGAGCGGAAGTATCCAACCAGAAAAATTACTGGAAATGTGAGGGGGAGCTTTATCACCAACATGGTACTTGACTTTGGGTTGGTAGATAATCTAAAGTGGACGTTTAGGTTCTATCGGTCGTTCACGAAAGCATGGGTACGCGCCTTGTTGCCCGGGCGGAGGACGGTGAAAGCAAAAATGACCAGAAACTATACCCAAGTTAGAACAGTACACACATTCAAGTATAGACACCACTCACGGAACAAACGAGCATCAAGAGCCACTGGAGCCCCACTGCGGCTGGCTCAAGTTTCCTGCCAGCGTTGAAGATACTCTCGATGTCATCGAGGCCGTTGCGGACACCAAGCACCATGACAGTGGGAGAAATTCTGAGAACAAGGGTGATGGGCGCTCCCTACTGTCGTCAATTCAGTTCAACTAGTCGAGCCATGGGAAGATGAGATGCCAAGGTGACAGTGAAGGGTCATGTAGTAATCACTGAAGCACGGATTGACAGATTTGGGTTGCCATCAAACATGAGGGGATTGTTGAACGTTACACCCGCCGCCCGCCGACCATTTTTTTGGTTGTCCAAAGGTACGAAATGAATGATTTTGAACGTTTGAAGGTTCTAGAAGAGAGAGCGAGGCTGATTCTGTCATACAATGTCAGCATGTGCAGCGCGAATAAGGTGGACTCGGATGCCGAGGATTCGAAAAGAAATTAAAAGTTGACGAAAGACAGAAGGGCAGAAAGAGCTCAAGGTTGAGATCAGACTAAGAAAAGCAATATAATAAAGTTGAGAGGCACGTGTTATAAATTTACATCAGCGTCTCCTGGTTATGCAGCGCCAAATTCCTGCACTCGTGCCACCATGCCTCACGACTTCAACTCCTTCGGCACACCAGCCTACCCCTCCGCCCCCCACTCTACTCCCTCCTCAAACCTCAAACAACAGCCCCCCCTATTCAAACCAAAACTACCTCGCCCCCCGGTTCACAACCCCTTTGACAAATTCTCCCAAAATGACTTCGACGTATGGATTGGAAGACTTACCGGAGATTTGCAAAAGGCACTTGGTTATGAAGAGGTAGAACAACCCCAACCGGCGTCTCCTTCGTCTTCTCTAGCGGGCACCCGTGCGGGGGAGTCTACGGGAGCGGAAGAGGAGGATTATCTGGAAGCTGATAGCTATGTGGAAGACTCGTTTGCGGAAGTCAAAGCGCGCCGTGTGTTGGACAAGGGGAAGGCGCGCGACCCGAGAGAAGGGCCTGGTCTCGGTCCGAAGTATGGAGGCAAGGAACAGCCCATAGAAATTCTCTCAGAGGAGGAAGAGGAAGAGGTAGGGGAGGATGATGAGGTCATGGAGTTTGAAGAGTCTGACGCGGAGGAAGGAGAGGGAGAGGGAGAATACGAGGGCGAAGCGGAGGAGGATGACCGGGAGGAAGAGGATGAGGCTGAACAGTCAATCAGGCCTCGGGGTCGCCGGGTCCAGAATCGAAGAAGGATTGAAACTGGATTGGTCGAGGAAGAGGAGGAAATGGAGGAAGTTGAAATGGTCAGACAAAGCAGTGAGGATCACGAACAGGATGGGGAAGAGGGTGAAGAGTACGAGGAAGAGGAGGGCGACAGACTAAGCTCGGACGAGGTTATCGAACTCTTGTCGGACGAAGACGAGGCTGGTCCATCCGTCACTAAACAACAGCGGGAGGAGGAAGAGGAGTTCTTGTCTGACGAAGCAGCTGCAGATGCCCGACCTTCACCAGCTCAGGATGACGAAGACGGAGGCATTGAAGCACTCGAGGAGGGAGATGAACAAGATGTCCAGCGGGACGAGGATATGCAACCCTCCGATGAGGACACCTGTGTGTTCCATTATATTCCGTGGGTATTATATAATACTGAACCTATGTTTACTCTAGCTTTCCCTCCCTACTTAACCGCTAGACAAGAACGACCGAGCGACTTTGTCGACATTCGAGATCCCTGGGCCCAAGTCGAAAAGTACGCTGAAGACTACTACGCTGGAGGACAAGTCGTTCCTACTTCCAACAGGCGCCTCACCGCCAACCACCTCGGGGCGAATGACGACGGCAGCGGCTTCTCAACTCCCAACGCCGCCGCAAACGCCAAACTAGAAAAAGGAGTGCGAGGGGGAGAAAAGGAGGAAGAGGAGGACAATTTTGAAGAAATGGAAGTATTTGAAGAGCAGGGGCCTGCTTTGGACGAATTCGACGAGAATGACCACCTATTCAACAGACTTCGCGCCCAAATGATCTCGGATCTGCGCAGCCACCGGCCGCACGTACCAGTTAACGTGAGGATGACTGGCCATGGGACCAATGATGAACCTATCATGATTGAGTCTGATGATGAAGCCGAAGCTGACTTTACCCGAGAGCACGAGATGGATGAGGAGGACGAAGAGGAGGACGAGATTGTAGATGAAAAGCCGGAAGAGCAGCTCCTGGTCAAAGTTGAAGTCGAGGAGATTGCCATCGAGAAGACAGATGAAGAACCTCCTGAGGCTCGAACACACAGAGAAAAAGTCCATGAGGGAACCACTCCGGTCAAGGAAACCGAGACAGAAGCTGGGCTGAAGCACCAGCTCACCGGGGAGCCAGTTCACGGAGAAGCTCAACCAACTGCCTCTACCACTCTCGCCAAACCTACTTCGGTCATCGAACATCCACTCTTTGAATCACAAAACCTTCACCTTCCGGTCCCTCCCGCTCAATCCACCCAATCTTTCGGCAAAGTCGAGAATAGAGCCGGTGAAGCAGCAGACGCCACGACTGAATTGTATGGCCACATTGAAGGAGTGGTCCCAGCCTCTGACGTGGACAAGGGAAACCACGTCATTGCTGGTAAGTTCTGTTCTTTTCCATCTGATTCGAGTCATTCATATGGGACTTCATAGTTGAGGATCTCGTTTGGGGCAGCTCTGCATTCCAGAGCCAGGCTCAACTCCATGGGCGTGGGCTGACTGACGCACCTGCATCTTCACCTCAACATTTGGATGTTCCGAGCACGATTCCGGGTTTCCGACGCGGAGAAGATAACAGGTTGAACGCAATGAACGTGGACGCAGGGGTGTTTGGGTTTGGAGACGTGGCGACGGACTTCGGATACGGGGGCCGACACCCTGGGGAGGAGGATATGCGAACGAGCTCAAGAGGAGGGAGTATGATAATCGAGGAAGTCGTCGATGACGATGATGAGGATGAGCTGGATGAGCTAGATGAACCTGGGGCATTCCCACTGATGACCAGTGATTTGGAGTATCCTCCTGAGGAAGAGCTTCTGGAGGAAACGAACGTGGGGGGTAAGTGTATTTTCACTCTGGATAGTACCATGCCCAACGCGTCCGTGGCAGCAGAACTGGAAAGAGAGTCGACACCCAAGCAATTTGCGGGATCAGTGGTGGTCGAAGGACTTGTATTACCTTCTGAAGTTATCGAGGTCGAGGATGAGTTTGACGAGGCGGTCGAGTCGGAAGATGTGCAAATTTTCATTGAGACTCCAGAAGGTGAGCGAACCCTTTGTTCATTTTTACTAGAGCTTAACCAGAAAAACGATGTAGATTCTTATTCATTTACCCCAGAAATAGTCATTCATATTGAAGCTGCTACGCCCATGCTCGGGATGGAGGCCGAGTTCGAGGAAACACCTGTGTCACCCCTGACAGAGACCCAAGTAGAGCTGATTGAAGATGTTTCGGCGGCTATTCCTACACCACAAACAGGCAAAGCGAGCTCAGAGCCTATCGTGATTGACGAAGTTCCCACCGAACCATCTACTCAAGAAACAGTAACTACCTCGACTGTTCTCGAGGTTGCGGATGTCACCATTACGATCGAAGAAGATGCCGCTCAACCTCCTAAAGAATATATCTCGTTCAGCGGAGAGGAACAATTCACATATTTTATTGAAGAGCCTCTCACAGATTCAGAGTACTGTGCTTCAGAGGTAAATATATCCCTTCTTACCCGTCTTCTTTCCTAATTTACTGACGAGCGTTCAAAGGGCCTAGAACGTGGGGTCAGCATCGGCATTGCGAGTGTGCAATCGGATGAGGTCATACCTCCAACAATCGTCAAGGGTGACGTTGAGGAGCTCATATCAGATACTGAACCAGACCAAGGAAAAGCTCCCGTTTCTCACGACGGTGGGGTCGCGACCGTGGTGCCTCAGACGGTGGCGGAAACGGTCGAAGAGTCTGACGTCAAAGATACGCAATTGAGTGACCAGGATATGGACGAAATGACGGAAACGAGAATCCAGGATTTTTTTGTTGAACCTGCCCTTGCCAACCCGCCCACACTCCTCACTCCGCCGCTGGGAACTAATCACGAGGACTACTTCGCACAACCTGGTAGTCCAATCATAGAACCGACTCTGATGAAGTTGGACGTCCCGGGTCAGGCGAATCTTCCCATGACGCCTAATGGCAGTTTACCCTCCATTATTCAACTTCCTGGTACCCCCCAAAAAGTTCTTAGCCCTGTCAGCACACCGGGCCCTGGTCCAACGCCAGTTTCTATCGCTGTGGAGCCGGCTGTCTTGAAAGCCCTCAGGACAAACCGTGACTTCGTGAAAGTCCTCACTTCACCTCCTATAATTCCTGCTCCCCAACAGACGCAGCAGCCTACAACTACAGATGTAGCACCTCCCACAGCTACGGAGAATAATTCCGATACTACTGCTGCCGTCCCTCAACAGCAGGCCACCGTTGAACCCCTTCCACTTTCTGAGGTGTCAGCTCCCGTGTACTCCCCTTCCGAGCTAGGTGACCAATCTTCAACCAATGGTGTGCCAACTTTCCATCCAGTTATCACCACACTCACACGACAACCTACCTTGTTCGAAGATCCTTACCCATACAGTCTCTCGACCCCCGGTCCCGTCAACGAAGAAACCGAAGAGGGTTCAGAAGAGGATACCGAACAAGACAATTCGATGTCTACTTCCTCTTCTGTTAATTCTGTCGGGAAGGAATCGGACGAACCTATTTTTGAGAATGCGGTGAAAGTGGAGTTAGGCTATCCGCCGACAGTGCCTGCAATAGCAGCGGAAATGAAGGTAGATGAGATTGTGGAGAATGTGTTGGAGGTGGAGAAGGGTTTGGTGGATATTGAGGCTGAAGCTGATGCGCTTATTGATGAGTTTCTTGTGGATGAGCTAGAGTCTGATACAGATGCAGATGGAGAGGCTGATCCGGAGTTTGTGGATCTGGAGTCGAGCGTTAGTGCGAGAGCTAGTGAGGAGTGCGTGGCTCAGCAGGTTGAGGAAGTCGAGGTTGAGAATAGTGGGGTGACGGAGGTTGAGGAAACTAAGGAAGTACCTATGAAGGAAGCCGAGGTAGTACCGAAGGAGGGAGGGAGAGACGGACAGTTTGAAGAGGGGAAAGAGCAGACAGTGCCTTCCAAGGAGACTGGTGGTGAGAAAGCGGTGGCTGGGGAGGAAGAGGAACAAGACGCCTTCAAGCTGATGGGCAATGACAGTATGGTGGCTCCTGGTGAAGTTTTGGACATGACACCGAGCGAGAAGTCTTCTAGCGAGGAACAAAGTGGGGGTGAAGCTGGCGCAATTGAGAGTGCGCCGCTAGCGCCGTGAGTGCAAGCTTATTAGACTAATCACTCGCATTCTAACTTATGTCTTCACAGTGAACCCAAGGAAATCCCTGTTATCGTGCCATCTACAGCTCCACGTGCAGGCGTTACACTCGTTGCACAACCCCACCCACCAATCGTGCCAAGTCACGGCATACCATCTCCTAGTGTGGGCGTTGTCCCATATCATGTCGCAGCGGCCGCCTACCATGAATCATCCAGACTGAATACTCAGACGCCATCTGGCCTTCTCCCGTTTGGCCAAGTTACTGCACCCATTTATTCTCTACAACAGAAGGAGCAACAGGAAGCCCTAAGGATTACCCAAACCCCCGAACACGCCAATTCTGCTACCCAAAAATCACCTCTAGCCAGAACCTCTCAGGACGTTGAGCCGCAGGGGACCATCACACCCACACCCGGAACAAAAGTCGAAGAGTTGCCGCGCAAGGTTCGCGTTTCCGTGGAAGACCCTTATAACGCTGATAACGATTCGGATCGCGAGCACGGATCCAATACGTCGAGAAATGGGAAGCGGAAACGGAGTCTTTCCGATGTTTCTGGTACTGAACTCCCATCCATTGCTTCTAAATCGAGCAAAGGAAAAGGAAAGGCCACTGGCTCACGCACAACGGCGAAGGTCTCCCGTCCTCGGAAGGAAGGTAGCAAGAAGAGTGTAAGCCGCAACGTCTTCGGTGGCCCTTTGACCTCAAGGTCACCTTCCGTCGCGTCTAGTATTCTAAGTGAACCTTCATCCGCCATCCAACCCTCGCCAACTCATCCCACCCTTGCAAGTTCCGAACCTCGACCATTCCTTCATGCACATTCTCGGCGAAAGCGAGGTAGTGTCCCTGTGACTGTGCAGGAGCCGCTACATAAACAATTGCACAAGTCAGCCTCAGGGCCCCGTCCCCAGAGTGGGATACTAAGGGCTGAGGATGTCCTTCCGAAGGCGCCTTCGATCTCTTCAACGAGTAGCAATTCCCCCGTCACGCGTTCCCATTGTCGCTACCATCAAATCACTATTCCCAAGACGGAGAACGGCCCTCGCATTAACTTCCTCGTTCCGGGATGCAGTCTCAATGACGAGGATCTCATAGACGAAGAGGAGATTTCGGACCTTGGAGAAGCTATCGTCGCGGGTGACACACGCATCGTCGACAACATCGAGACGCTTGACTTTGATCCATACCTGTTGTGGGTTATGCGGCAGCTCGTCGGTACCGAGATTTTACGGGAGAACGAGGTCTTCTATCTCCCTGAGCCGGGCGAAGAGATCGTCCGCGTTCCTCCAAAAGCAAAGACAGAAGCAAAGAAAGGGTCGAAGTCAAACAAGAGACATTCAAAGGTCGCGAACGAAAAGATCGCAACTTCACCACGAGAATCGATTGGCCATTCACGATCCCGTGGTAGTTCTATCGCATCATCCTCTGTTTCAGTCCTGCGACAAGTACTTGAAGGGTCGGATATCGACGAGTTGTCTACAGTGACGGAAACTGACGATGATACACCTTTGCGACCGGAGAATAAAGTCGCTGGGGTTGAGGGCAGTAATGGAACAAACGGGTCACCATTGAAAAATGAGGCTTCGGCACTTTCACGAAAGCGTGGTCGACGACTTGGGCAAGATGCTGCCGCATACCACCCCTCTACTGAAGAAGGTTCATCTGAGCATTCTGATCATAATCCGAACCACAAACCGGGCCGCAACCGTGGAGTAAAGAGACCTCGCGCATCTGAAGCTAATATGACAGAAGGGATAGATAGTCGGAAGATGAAGAAGCCGAAGACTCAAATGAGTCAGACCCAGTCACGGATTTCATCAGATCAGGACCAACCCCAAATTCAGGCTAATCAAAGCCAACCTCGGGTCAGCACTAGTCAGCCTCTGATTCAGACCGAAACTGCGCCGAGGGTAGCGGAAGGAACGTCCAATGCTGTGTAGTTCTACTTGTGGGGCTCTTGTTTACCTCCCAGTTTTTCAGCAACTATTTCATATCTTATGGCATCACGTTTCAAACAGTATTTGTGATTTGTAAACACAATCCTACTCTAATTGGGCTTCATTGTTCGAACATTTATACGCTCGCACAAAGCACAACCATCAATAACTCCAGAAAAACGACAATCCTGAGTGTTTCCACCCAAGTGAGACCACGATGTTAATTTTATTTTCTGGTGGGTTTCACCCTCTTTGCCTTGGGTTTTTCCTCTTCCTCATCGTCCTCTTCATCACTGGCTGGCTTGTCTCTCTTGGTGTTTCTGGGAGCCTTCTTTGCCTTGAGCAATTCCTTACGTTTCTTCTCTTCTTCCTGTTCATGGTCATCATCCTCGGAGGAGAAAGGATCATTCCTGACTATTTTTTTCTTTAGCTTGGGTTTAGGCTTAGCTTTGGCTTGTGAATCGTCGTGCTCAGTTTTATTTGTTTGTTCAATTGCTGGGGTGTTGCTTGCATGGCTTTCTTTGGCGGGGGAAGTGAAACTGTCCGTCTTTTTTGCATCGAGGTTCGCAAAAAATTCATCTTTTAAGCCTAGCTGACCGGTCCATTGAGAAATGGGAGAGACAAACAGCTGGTATATGTACCTTAATCTCACTGTCCTTAAGAAGTGCAGTGTTCTTCCAAACCTGAATGAACATGAGCGTGTTAGCTTCCTCTCCAAAACTATACCAACTCACAGTCGATGGGATCCCACTCGGGTGTTTACTGTCAATTCCTAAGGCAAGGTGCAACGTCAATAAACTGAAATGGTGTCGATGGGACGAGAGGCTGCACCTATGGCTGTATAGAGGTCAGATTTGACACCAGAGAGTGCGGCTCCATGATTGCGGAGTAGGACCTTCATGACCTGCAGAACAAGATCTGTCTAGACATCAGAAATCCGAGGGGAGAGGGACCAATAACCAACCTCAACGACAGCTTCTTTATCATACACATCTGGGACGTAGACACAAATGATATGTTGGTAGTTGGGTGTTTCGTGTTCTGGGGAAGTGGAGACTTTGGCGAGCGAGGCTGCTGTCGTGGATAGAGGCCCATATACCAAAGAATCTATGCGAACACAATCAGAACCCAAACCTGTTCTATTGCCTGACCTTGGCTTACTCGCGATGTTAGTCCAGATGAGATCAACCTTGTCGGATGGCGCGAAAATCAACCTAAAGGCCAGCCGTGAGCAACTGCCAGGGGTTTGAAATATTGGCATTCACACCATTTTCCACAGACGTAGCCATACCTAATAGCTATCTCTTTGAGCTTGTTGGAGGCCTCAGCCTGCGCCTGTCGATGGTTGAGTGACGATTATCTCATTTTATGAGCTCCGAGGACCGACCTCTTCTCGAAGCTCCTTCTTACTACGAGCGCCCGTCTTTTTGTTGGAACGAGTCGGGATTGAAGGGTCCTCCTATGCCAAAGAGTAGGGCTTGCCAAAAGCATTGGTCACTAGAATGGCTAGACTTACTTGAATAACTTTTATTCTCTCGGTGACTTCCTTTACTATTCCCAAATCTCATAAGTCCCTGCTCAAATTGAATGCTTCTCTGGACTCACAAAGCGCTTGAGCCTCTTCGTGAGCTTCTACTTCATTTGCATCCCCCTTTAAAGCATTAGAACCTTTGGCCCATATCCACTAAAGAGCATTGAGCAGTGCCATCAAGCCCGGTCCCTTCTTCCAAAGCACAGCTACTCACAGGTTTCGTCCCATCATTCTGCACCATGGACGGCTTATACTGAAAGCCGAGCTACGTCACCAAGGCACCTCATAGCTTAGTAGCCAAAATAAAAACATACTCTGGTCAAGAAGTCCTGAAGTGGCATCTCAGATGTCTTCATCCACGTGTACTTGTCACCCGCAACCGGTACATCACCCGTGCCGACCGTAGCCTTCGACATTGCGCGCCCAACCTGGTTTGAAATCGATAGTTGTAGGTTATAGGGACTGATGAGTTTCAGCCTTAGTTTCCCAGGGTGTTAAACGGTGTTAAGATAGTGAAGATAAATTTAGAAGATGAGAAGTTCACAGCCTCTAGAGAGCGCTCAGTTGGTCATGCAGTGCAACAGGCTGTGATCCAATATGAATCAAGAACTAGTGCGTGCTCTGTTGACGCGTTGTTTACCTTTAATTAGCGATGGAGGTCCCACTCGTTTCCTCAGTCCAAAAATAGACCAGCCCAAGAATGTACATACGCTTCTTGAGGCAGACCGCGTTTAATATCTGGTGCCTCTAATACAGGACTTAGATCCAAAAATTATTCTTGCTCAGACACCCTGGCCTTCCTATCCTAGGCGATAACCATGGCTTTGCTATGAAAGAGCATTGGTTTTAGAATAGAATGTAGCAGCTTTCTCACTTCATGATAGGGCTACCGTAAACTATTACATACGGTTACAGTTGCCAACCCTACCGCTATGAACAGTGGCTGATAATAGGCCACAAGTTGCGACAAAATAAAATCATGAGTGTTCTCGAGCTGTTGTGCCAGTGGAAACTGACCTACCATGGCAGGTTGGGACGTGTTGTGGTGAGATCATTCCTGCCAAGTTGTTTCTGACATGTTGGGACCAACGCGACCTACACCAATTGTGAAAGAGGCATATTCTGGATACTGCCAAAACAACCCACCGAAGAGACTATCAGAATCTTAAATAACAAGTGTATCCTGTATAAAACCTATAGCCAGGTGGAGCTACCCTGAATCATAAGATGATATTGGTTGCCTAGGCTGGGCGCATCTGCCAACATTCCAGCTTGGGCGCAAAAGAAGGCTCCATACCCATGCGCCCAGCTGCCCAGCCCGAGATATACATATGGTCATACTGCATGAATCATGGATGATGATACTCCAGGCAGGGATCCTCAACAAGTAGACAGTCCTCCTCTACGTGGTCCTGTTGGTCGTGACATGCGAATGAGTCGAGAAGGACCCATCCCAACGGGGCTCCTAATTTGACGTCGAGGTATGACATTAATATCAAGGTGTTCACGCTCTGACACGGCAGTGGGTGATAGAGTGTGATTTTGATACGTATCAATACTCTCTCCATCCAAACACCCAAAATAACGTGTGCATAAGGATTTGTTCAACTGATGTACGTTTCTCTGATTTTCTTTGAAAGATTCAGTTGAGGATTACACAAGATACAAATGTTCGGCCGGACTGCCAACGTAGCTGAACTACTAACTTGCAGTAGTATAGTGGCAGGGGAGCATTTGCGCCTGAAGAAGGTTCAAATTCCCTCTACTCCTGCAATAAATATGACACATCAACATCCATCATTGCACTCATTGCGCTTGCTAGATAACATACCTACATCTATTCTACACGTGTGGGTACCCTAGGTTGTATATAGCCCACATAGACAACTTATATCTCTCCTAATTTTCTACCACTCCATTGGTCCCAGGGCCCAATACCCATAATCCATGGTGGTGGTTTATCAGCCACGATACAGAGGATGAGTGAATCAAAAGCATCTATGTGACGCTTTTAGCCACTCAGTGTATCTCGGCCTCTCGGGGACGGACCCCGAGTGCTTGCTCCCTTGAGGTTCAATATACAGTCGAATCCCTCTTAACTGATAGGCCTCCGTGCGCTCCCCAGCTATCAGTTTTGGTCATTGTTACTTATGAAAAAAGCGTATTATATCACTTTTTCGAGCACTCTTCTAAAGTAAGCACAAGTGATCAATGTTGATTACGGGGATGTCTAAATGAGAAAAGAGTGTCGTCGCCTGTGCATGAAAAAGTCAGTAATCGTAATATCTTTAAAGTTCTTGGAGTTTAAAATCCAATGATTTCAAATCATCTCGATCTCTTGAAACAGGTTGTTCTACCCGGCGGCCGATCCAATACACATTGTTTTTGAAGCGAAACATACCACCTTTCAGACTCGCTTCAGACTCGGTGTTTTGGCGTGACCACCTGGGGGCGCTATCAGTTTTTTGACTCCCGGTATTACTTTATGGCAAAGTTGCCGACTTTAGATCATTTTCTCTACTCACTAAACTTGTCGCGGCCCAGACCTATCAGTTTTGTCGACCGCACCCAAGCACTGTTTATGACCATCAGGGATAAGCACTCGGCATGACAAGAAACCCGTTTTTCAAAATTGACGGACATATGTACATGTGCCTAGCACGAAGCAATGATCTCGCAATAAATCACCCGCCGAACAAAACGAGGCGAATGATGCCGAACCAGATCTATAATATTTTCCCTCAGAACAAACTTCGGTCGATCTGGACCGTCGTCATACCCAACACGTAAGAAACGAAAGCCACACCGGGATCCTTTCTTGACATGACATCCATCAACTTGTTTCCTCCAACCCAGGTATATTCGAAGACGTCCCAGTGCTCCATCCACATCACATCAAATTTACCAAGTTCCGAGGAGTCCTTTTGGACAAACAAAGAGCACTTGGCCATATTTTTACACCAGTCGATAATCATTTGTACGATCTCAGGCGGGTGACAACTGTCCATCTTCACCCAAAATACAAGCGTTGCAAATCAAATCAAGGCCCTCAGACACGCAGATTTCTGATAACCAGCCCCCGACGACGCCTTGACAGCACCTGAGCTGGGGTTTTCTGGACGTTCTATACAGTTCCATGATCATCAAGCTTCGATACTCGATATACCCAGTCGCAAGATTGGTGGTCCCGACTGCACCTTACTATACTGCTGTTACTTTGTGACCAAAACTGATAGCCAGGGAGCGTGACGGAGACCTATCAGTTAAGGGGGATTCGACTGTAGTAACGAATTTTGCGAAACTGATGTCGCAACTTTACAAGGCCTGACAGGATGGGGATGAGGGGTGTTCAAAATTAAGACATACAAAATATACCAGACCCTGGTTACTTTTATCGTCTACACATAACCCACCAGAACCCTCTTGGCATATTCCAATGATTCCACGGTCTTTGTTATCACGATTCAGGGGACTGAACGGACAAACCAAGCCAGTTTCCTACTACCGAACGCCAGCGTCCGAGTCGTCTATGTAGGTGCTCCTTGATCTGGTAGCCTTTCAATTGCGTATCTCCGGTTCACGATGTACATAAGCGGGACGCCTGGTATTTGTCGAATGCGTCGTCGAAGTTCACGATCGCACGTTGCGACAATGTAGCACTTATGCGAGGATACGCGTTGGACGAGGCAGTCGTCGGCATAAGTCCCACCATGTGTGCATGTAAGACGTTCGAACCTTGGGTCGCGTGCCACGCTGAATGTTAAAAATATGAGTGGGACCTAGGATTTCCTGTAATTGAAAAAATCCCACCGAAGCGCAACGCGGTACTTTTGTCCAAGTTTTTCAAGTTCAGCCATGACACAATCCGTTACGCAGGGTATGCCTGATAATCAGACAAGTCAGAAGCAGGTTACGAGGGGCTGAGACGAGAACAGACACTTGGCAAAAAGGCAGTCCATCATGCCGCTGACGAGCTCCAGCTTGTTTTGCAAGCTAAAATTGATGAAGTTGGTATCAATGAGGACGCGATACGGCGGTACGAGGGCGGTGTTATGTGCTAAGAAAAGTGAGGACGCCATTTGTGGTCTGGAAGCCAAGGCCGTTAGCCAGTCAGGAGAGTATGGGGTTAGCATGGCAAGCTCACATCCGACGAACAGCCTTTTCCTTTACCTCTTCTTCTTTCTTCGCTTGTTTTGCCTTATTTTCCTTTCTTCTCGCATGATATGAGGGAATTGATGCTGATAGGAGGGCTGAGAGAATGCGTACAGGCGAATGTCATTGGGGTTCAACAGGCGCTTGACTTGAGCAAATTTTCGAGTTTTCTTTGCCTTTCCCTGTTAACGGTCTAGATAGGCGTTCACTTTAGACATTTTATTGTGCGTACCATGGCGGCAGAGGTGAGTATCGTATGTGGATACTTAAGTATGAGGTCGAAGAAGATAATGTGTGTCCTTATGTAAGCGGCGCCTGTCAGTCGCTGACCATCGCTGACCATCAAATAGCCATCAAATAGCGAGGTTGTCCTGATAGACCACGCGACAGAATGTCGTTGTTATGTCCGTCTCCGAGTTGCACAGCCCAGCCGAGGACCAACCAAGGTGGCGAACCCATAGACGCCCGTGAGGGAAAAATAATAGTTGCGATTGGCCCATCACGATGCTATGCTACGCCTAATCACTAATCACGTTGTAAAGAGGTGAAACTGTTCTTACTTGCGAACAAAATTAGAACTTCGACCATGATTTTCTGCTAAGCCTCATTCAACGGGAACTACGGGAGACATACCGATATGCTAAGACATTTATGATAACGAACATACAGGATCAGAAGCCACGAGGCGCCATCGTCCGTTGGGGGCGGAGAAAAGTGGGACTAGTAATGGTTGTAGGATCAGGATCCAGTAACCGTGTGCTGCCTCGTAGCAAAAGAGATGGTGCCTCAAACGAGACCGGCACCCCCTGATATGACTCCAATGATGAGAATGTACACCTGGAGGTAGCCTGGGAGGATCTTCATCGAACAATCAGTGTAACCCAAAAACACGACGGTCGCCTGGACTATGGAATGGGTGATGTATCAATATACTGCGTACTGTGGGAGCAAAACAGAGCAGAAAATCCCCCGGCCTTCGGTCCATCAGCGTCAGTAGTATGCTTTTATTGCATACTATACTTCAGGTGTAAACCGAAACGAACAACAAGCCTTTCATTCCTAATTGGCTTTTCTTAGAGAAAATGCACTTTGTGGATGCATCCTCATCCGGTGGTCGGGTCTTCATAAGAATATCGAATCTGTACCCGAATAATAAAGGGCGAGCATATGCGCATCAAACATATCAGCCTGGATGGTGGGCCAAGCAAGGACAGGCCGTGAGAGACGTAGTCGAACGTCGGACTTGCCGGAAAGCTAGCGTAGGGACCGTGTGGACACAGCTAGAATACGTTTCATCTCTCGTCGCTCGCGATAAGATTGGACATGAATTTTCACTACGGAAGAGTTTTTATCGTGAGTGCCGGCTGACCCGGACAGGTCGCTGACAGATTGAACGGACTTGCGATGCTGGCCAGTGGTTGGCGGGGCACAGCCTAGCGAACTGGGCCGTGTTGATGACGGGCGCAATAGATCCGGTTTGTTCGATCATAGATCAGGTCAGAAATAGCCTTTCCTTTTCCGTCACACACCTCCCTGAACATCTCCTCATATCGGATCTCATACTCTGAAACTCGCTATATAAACTCCTCTCAACGCAATGACTCACTATCAGTACCCCTCTCCCGCTTCACTTACCTACTATCGCTCTTACCTCGCTAATTAAAATCATGACGATTTACTCGGAAACAACCACTGCCAGCCATGGTCGTTTCTCCCCAGAATCCAGAAAGCAGGCTACCCAGGAGGCCGTGCGTAGATTGTCGCTATCCCTCCGGGCTTCACCTGTGCACGAATCAAAGACATCCCTCCTCGACGGGTTTGTTCGTTCGTTCAAGGAACTTGAGACCTACAAGTGTGTTTACAGTAATTGACTGCGCAGGCCGATACTCATACAAACTATAGGAACGGCCAGTCCGTTGTTGTCGATGGTCAGAACCTTTCAATACCCGCAGTGACGGCGGCAGCCAGGTACCATGCATCGGTTACTCTCGACCAGTCGTCCTCTATCAAGACTAAGATAGCCGGGAGCCGTCAAGTGATAGCCGGCAAGGTAGCTTCGGGGACGAGTGTATATGGTGTCTCGACAGGCTTCGGTGGAAGTGCAGATACTCGGACCGACCAACCTATCTTACTTGGCAATGCCCTCCTTCAACATCAGCATTCTGGTGTACTGCCTTCATCGCAACAACCCCTTGATGTACTCCCTCTCAACGATCCTCTTGGTTGTGCGATGCCCGAATCGTGGGTGCGCGGTGCCATCCTCATCAGGATGAACTCTCTTATTCGTGGTCATTCCGGCGTTCGATGGGAGCTCATCGAAAAGATGAACGAGCTCTTGCAAGCGAACATCACACCACTTGTCCCCTTGCGTGGTAGTATTTCAGCCTCCGGAGGTAAGCGGTTCAGTATCAATGTTTGAGTTGCGGTGATCTGACAGTTCTAATTTAGACTTGTCGCCCTTGTCCTATATCGCTGGTACATTGATCGGCAATCCATCTATTCGTTGCTTTGACGGTCCCTCGGCGTTTGGCGGTCGCAAGATCTCTTCATCGTGTGAAGCCCTCGCCGCTCACGGCATCGAGCCCATCCCTCTCGCCTCTAAGGAACATCTTGGTATCCTCAATGGCACCGCTTTCTCCGCATCCGTCGCTGCTCTTGCATTGAATGATGCAGTACACATGGCTTTACTCACACAAGTCTGTACGGCAATGGGTACCGAAGCACTTGCCGGCACGCGTGGCTCTTTCGATCCCTTTATCCATGATGTATGCCGTCCTCATCCAGGACAGGTGAGTTTTAAAACAAATATCGCGCAATGTCACCAGAGGTCTGATGCCTAATGGTTTAGGTTGAGGCTGCAAAGAATATCTGGGATCTCCTTGACGGAAGCACTTTTGCTGAGACCCATGACGATGAGGTGACAATTGAGGAAGATGAGGGCACTCTTCGCCAAGATCGCTACCCATTGCGCACCGCACCTCAGTTTATCGGGCCTCAGGTTGAAGACCTACTAGAGTCTCTGAAAACCATCACAATTGAGTGCAACTCAAGTAAGCTCGCCTTCACTTGTACACAAGCGCTTGACTAATCGGATACAGCTACCGACAATCCTCTCGTTGATGGCGAGACTGGCACTATCCACAACGGCGGTAACTTCCAAGCAATGGCCGTCACCAATGTTATGGAGAAGACGAGGCTCAACTTACACCACATGGGCAAGCTTCTTTTTGCTCAGTGCGCCGAGCTGGTCAACCCCGCGATGAACCGTGGCCTGCCTCCTTCTCTCGCCGCCACCGATCCCTCTCTCAACTATCACTGCAAGGGCATTGATATCGGTACTGCTGCTTATGTCGCTGAACTCGGGTATTTGGCGAACCCTGTCTCCACACACATTCAATCGGCAGAAATGCACAACCAGGCAGTCAAGTGAGCATACCCCTCTTCGCCACTGATTTCCTTCACTGATTCGGATTCTAGCTCTTTGGCATTGATTTCCGGACGACAAACTATTGCCGCATTGGAGACGCTTTCAATCCTTATCTCTTCCTACCTTTATACCCTCTGTCAAGCGATGGACCTTCGCGCGATGCAGTCGGAGTTTATCGAGGGCTTGCACAAGATTGTGTCGGAGGAGATGGAGGCGTCGTTCGCTTCCTACCTGCAGGCTGACGAGATGCCTAAGCTCACCTCTAAGGTCTTCGCGGTTATGCACGACGCTCATGATACCACGAGCACCATGGATGCCCAGGACCGTATGCACAAGATCGCCGCATCAAGTACGGGTATTCTTCTAGACTACATCACGAGCCCTGCATTTGGAAACTTCGAGGCAGTGGGTTCTGCTCTCAGCGGTATTCCAGGATTCCGGTCTTGCGTCGCCAGCCGAGCTAATGGTCTTCTCGATGTCCTTCGACGCGAGTACCTTTCTGGCGAGCGTGGTCCTGCACCAGCGAGCAAGTACCTGAACCGCACCAGGCCTGTGTACGAATTTGTGAGGAAGGAACTCGGCATTAGGATGCACGGCTCGGAGAATTACAACAGGTTTTCCAACGGGTTGGGAACCGAGGATGTTACTGTTGGCCAAAACGTCTCGCTCATTCACGAAGCCATTCGTGACGGAAAAATGCAGTCGGTTATTGTCAATCTCTTTGCATGATACCCATCTACATGATGACCCATCGCCCTACATTTCTACTATTGATTATTACATTAATTCCCCCCTGTTGTTATATGTTATCTCTCAGCATATTTACTCAATCTATTGGAATCACGGATTTGGATAGTGATAGAAAAGTCGGATACACGAGCTCATTATTCCGAGCTACTCGCTTGTTCCCCTTCGTTTACACCTTATCAATACAACATTCAACTACCTGTATTGCTCATTCTTTACCTCTAATACGACCTATCTATAGTTCCTTCAAACAACTATTATGTTTCTCGATCACAAGAGTTGTTACAAAATAACATCTTTGCTATCATGGCATCATACATTTGGTTGAATGAGCTTAGCGGACCTTCCAAACGGAGATCTTGGCAAGAGTGTTAGTGATCTAGTGATTATGAATCGGGTTGGGCTCTCAGGCCCACACTACATATCACCGTGTTCTACTTGTGTCCCAGTGGGCTCCTTTGCGTAAGCCATAGGGATGGCCTACAATCAAGATAATCTGACCAATTCAAGTCTTGGCTGTATAATTATTATATATACACAACTCTCCCGTACTGCCAGACATGACAGAGTTGAATAATTTGTTTGCTAATGACTCCTTGTTTGATCCTGATACATAATACTAATGATTGGCAGACTCTCAGACGCTTGTATCCTTGGTGTCACAACTATTAGCAGTAGCTACAAGCGCCTGAAGGTGGCCTTGTCATTGATATATGTATACCCCGTAACATTCATTATTCCTATAGGTCAATTCGCCCTTATCTTTGGGTTTCTCACGTGATCCTCTTATAGGTTTTCAGAAAAGATTGATGACATTTCTACTAGACGGCAGCCCAAGGATCCAGAAACTTTCAGACAGGGTAGGCGACACAACTAACGCAGATGCAGCTATCATGAACATCAACATTGACTCTTGTCTTCGACAGCAAATGGATTCGAATACGTCCACCATTATTCCTAGCTATGGCAATGACCAGATCCAATCTAACGGATCTTCCAGCGCCACTGAAGCGCCCAGGCAAGAGGGCACAGAAGGTCTTCCGCAAAAGAAAATGCAAGACCTAAGAGTGGTTATCGTTGGAGCGGGCTGCTTTGGTCTTTCCACTGCTTACCACTTGCTGACACGTGGCTATACCAATGTAACTGTGCTTGACCGGTCGTCTGTTCTACCTGCCCCCGACGCATCGAGCAATGACATCAATAGAGGTGGGTGCCAAATTTAGTGCTCTTCCTTGCTGCAGCTTGCTGTTTGCGTATCTACGGCAGCAAGTCGCCATTGAAATTGTTTTCGGATGAACCGATGACCTTGTTACTGACATAACAATCTCTAACTTCCAGTCGTCCGGACCTCGTACAGTGACAAGTTTTACACCGAGCTGGCGCTTGAAGCGATAGCTAAATGGAAAAACAGACAGTTCTGGGCTGACACTTATCACGAGTGCGTCCGAGATCCGAAACTCAGCATCCCTCCGTTTGTGTACTCACGCTATAGGTATTCTGTTTTCTTTACGACCCGCGACCCCGCTCTATTCATGGTCTGACGGCATCGTACGATTCGTCTCTTATTTGTTCTTATCCGTGCACAAGATCCGGCGTACTCGTTTTGGGCTATGCTAAGGACCCCTCAAGCGGACGTGCAGAAGATGAGGGTCAGCGCAAAGGAGATGAGGCGGCCCCAGAAGCCGATCTAACCTACACAGACCAATCCTTCTTGAACGACCTTGAAATTGGGTGTAACCTTGTGCCTCTTCCTGACCCTGCGTCGATACGCCTGGCACTTCCTCCTGATGTTTGCACTGGAACATTCGGAGATGATGGCGCATCCCGACCTATGAAGGGGTATATTAATCGCGACTGTGGTTGGGCAGATGCTGGCCAGGGCATAAGGATTCTTCTATCTGAAGTCAATAGACTAGGAGCCAAAATTCATTCGGGAAAGCCCGTCTCTAGTATTCGCCAGGAAAATGGCATCGCAACGGGCATATCATGCTTAGATGGCTCTGTTTATGATGCCGACTTGGTAATTATTGCCGCCGGATCTTGGACACCCTCGGCATTCCCGGACTTGAACTTGGAGGGGAAAGGCTTGGCGACTGGGTGAGCGACATGGTTCGTTACGATATGGTCGGAGCTTGAGCTGACGAGAAACTCTTCCCGTAGGCAAAGCGTTGCAATGATACAACTTACAGAGGAGGAGGCTGAGTTATACAGGGACACTCCAGTCATACTCGACTTCGCGACTGGTTTCTATAGTTTCCCGGTCAGTTAAGTTCCCATCTTCTGGTGCTGCCATTTTTGACTGAAGTACGTTATCAGCCCACGGCTAAAAATGTTCTCAAGCTAGCAATTCATGGACCAGGATTGATACATAAGACAAACGGCGGTATATCCACCCCACGAACCATCCTATCTGAACCTGACAATGGTTGGGCTATACCAAAGGAATCCCTTCGGGAACTTCGCAATGGGCTACGTAAAGTGTATCCGGATCTTGCTAGGAAACCATTCCTGAGCACTCGCCTTTGCTGGTAGGTCCACTCTTGACTCTCTCATCACACGATATCCAGACGCCTATATTTGAATTTTGGGGTGACATATATACTCTATTTTTAGGTATCACGACGCACCTGATGGCGACTGGATCATTGGAAGGCACCCCGCAGCCCATAATCTCGTCCTTGCCACCGCTGGGAGCGGTCATGCATACAAAGTCAGTGACAGTCATGTTGTTTTGAGTTATTTTGTCATCATTACTCACCATTGATTCATTTCTTCTAGTTCCTTCCCGTTATCGGTCGCCTAGTAGCGGATCTTATTGAAGATAAATTGGAACCCGCACTTTTGGAGAAATTCTCTCTGAACCGACTTCGCGGTCGACCTGACCCTTCTCGCTCGGGAGATACCATCGAACTCGACTTGAACCAGCTCTGTTCACTTACAGATCTTGACGCACCGGGTGGTGCCTGAACTCTACGGCAGCTCAATATTCAGTATTCAATATTCAATACTCGTCCAATCTTGCTTAAGTACCTATTTTTAGATTTAAAAATACCTGTCGCAAGTTCTTATAAATCGCTCATCTTCAATTTTATGGAAGCAGGGGAACAAACGTAAAATTCGTGTTTCTACAGCAATATTTCTACAAATAGAGACGGGTCTTTCTTTCCGCACAAGATACCATTACCCGAACATACAAAAATGCACTTCACATTGGAACTGCGGTCTAAATACTCCACACTCCAAACTTTCTGTGGTCTTTTTTATGCCCGTGAGCCGACGAATTCGCGCCACGAGCGGACTTCTGAAGGTATACGGCCTTCAGTATATCCCCTCAAACCTCCCTGAGGTATCTTCTTGGCCAAAGCTTCGACGAATAGTTGCGCGGTTTGAGCGTTGTTCAAGAGAGGGAGGCCGAAGTCAACAGCATTTCTGGAGCGACGCAAACACGGTCAGTTCCTTATGTTACATACACGAGGCATGGACCAAACTCACCGTCGAGCAACGTAGTCTTCATCGGTAAAGGTCTGTCCTCGTTGGCGAGCAATATTGATTACACATTGGATCTCGAACTCGTCAAACACCTCCCGAAGTTTACGCTTATCGGCCTTGGGGAAGAAGATGCGCCTAGCAGTAACGTAAGGAATGTTGTTGAGATATTCCTCCACGATAGGCGAGGAGCAGTAAAGTTTAAAACCGAGGCCTTGCAGTTGCTTCGCAATCTTAGCCATTTGAGGCTTGGCGACATCACCACCGATCAGAACGCCAGAATTGGCCTTGGGGACCTTGAAACCAGTCGTACTGAGGAGGGAAGCCCAATAAGCCTCGTGGATGTCCTTGCCGAAGGAAGCGACTTCGCCAGTGCTCGCCATTTCTATTAATACCGTGAGTATCAACACAAACGAGATGGAACAGGCGGTTTGACTTACCAACGCCGAGGAAAGGGTCAGCACCACCGAGGCGGGTCCAGGAGAACTGAGCGACCTTGATGGAAGTGTAATCACGCTTCTGAGCCATCAAGTCAATGGGCTCAGGAACCTGGTGACCTGTAATAGCGGCGGTGGCAGTCTCGATGAAGTTGTGGCCGAGGACCTTGGAAACGAAGGGGAACGAGCGGGAGGCACGAAGGTTGCACTCGATAACCTTAAGCTCGGCCTCTTCGCCATTCTCAGCAGGCTTCCTGATGACTTGCATGTTGTAAGGACCGGAAATCTTGAAAGCGGCGGCAACCTTGTCAGCAATAACCTTCAGGCGAGCCATATCGGTTGCGTTAAGCGAGAAGGGAGGTAAGACGAGGGTGGCATCACCAGAGTGAACACCAGCATTCTCAACGTGCTCGGAGATGGCATGGACGAGGAGCTTCCCTTTGTATGCGACGGCATCGACATCGATTTCTTGGGCACCGTCGATGAACTTGGTGATGACAACGGGATGCAATGGCGAAACATCAGCGGCCATAGAGAGTTTCTCCTCGAGTTCTTCTTCCGCGTAGACAACATTCATAGCAGCACCAGACAAAACGTATGAGGGACGGATTAAGACCGGGTAACTAAAATCGCGCAAATCAGCCGACGCACTACTATTAGAGCATACCCCACTCACGAAACCTTATCGGCGAAGGCCTTGGCAGCTTCGACAGAGGTAACTTCACACCATTCGGGTTGGTCAACACCAATGCTATCAAGAACCGATGAGAATTTGTGACGATCCTCGGCCATGTCGATTTGTTCGGGATCAGTTCCAAGAACGTTGACGCCAGTTTGCTTGAGACGGAGAGCGATGTTCTGGGGAAGTTGACCTGGGTGACCGATAATTCAGAAACACCGTGCAGAAATCATTGATAATAGCATCATACCACCGACGCTGACAATAGCACCATGAGCACCCTCGAGCTCGTAGATATCCATCACGCGCTCATATCCGAGTTCCTCGAAGTAGAGACGGTCAGCTTCATCAAAGTCAGTTGACACTGTCTCCGGGTTGTAGTTGATCATGATCGTCTTCTTGCCCATGTCCCTAAGCTTCCTAGCGCATGTCACGGCGCACCAATCAAATTCGACACTGCTTCCGATACGGTAGACACCACTGCCGAGAACCATGGTACCGTTCTCATCGAATTTGACGTCGTGCTGAGATGCGTTGTAGGTAGTGTAAAGGTAGTTGGTGTGAGCAGGGTATTCAGCAGCAAGAGTATCGATACGTTTGACGAAAGGCGTGATACCCAGGGCCTTGCGAGCACCACGAACGGCATCCTCAGTAGCATTGACGAGGTCGGAGATCTGGGCATCGGCGAAGCCCATACGCTTGGCGCGGAGCATGAGATCGTGGTCAATGCTCTCAACGGAACCAGCAGCCTTCAAAGCATGGTGAGTCTGGACAATGTTATCAATCTTGTAAAGGTACCACTAGAATACAACATTAAGTTATCAGAAGCACACGGCAATCATATGACGAACCTTGTCAATCTTAGTCAAATCATGGATCTGGTCAACAGTATAGCTCTTCTTGTACATAGCATAGGCAATGGCGAATAACCGCATGTCAGTAGGTTTGGAGAGAGCCTTGTCGAGGTCTTCGGGAGCAACGTATGCTTCAAACCCTTTCCAGCGAGGATCGACTTGACGGATGGCCTTTTGCAAACTCTCCTCAAATGTACGACCGATAGCCATAACCTCACCGACAGACTTCATCGAAGAACCAACCTCACGGTTAACATGCGACGAGAACTTGGCAAGATCCCACTTGGGAATCTTGGTCACAATGTAATCCAGTGAAGGCTCGAAACATGCCGTGGTAGTCTTGGTGACAGCGTTAGGTAGTTCAGGAAGTGTGTGACCGAGAGCGATTTTGGCGGCAGTATAGGCGAGAGGATAACCGGTAGCCTTAGAAGCTAAGGCAGACGAACGACTCAAACTAAGAAAATTACGCTTAGTTCAAAATCAACTTGCAGAGCGGGAGGGGACGTACCGAGCATTGACTTCAATAACACAGTATTCCCTGGATGTGGGGTTCAGAGCGTACTGAATGTTACATTCACCGACGACACCGAGATGCCTGATAACCTTGAGGGCCGCACTTCGCAACATATGATATTCATCGTCCGGGAGAGTTTGGGAGGGGGCTACGACAATTGAATCACCGGTGTGAGTGCCAAGAGGATCAAAGTTTTCCATATTGCAGCAGATGATAGTGTTCTGGCAGTAAAATTGTATAAATATAGGATAGGACGAACAAAGTTGGGAATCACGTACATCTGCACCATCTCGAACAACCTCATACTCCAATTCCTTCCAACCTTTCATGCTTCGTTCAATGAGCACTTGAGGGCTCAAACTGAGACTCTTCGCAGAGAGGTCACTAAGTTCATCGGGATTGTTAGCAAAGCCAGAGCCAAGACCTCCGAGGGTGAAAGCTGAGCGCAAAATAACCGGGTAGCCAATTTTCTCGGCCGCAGCCAGAGCATCCTTGACAGAAGAGACCGCAGTTGATTGAGCAACGGGAATGTCGATTTCTGCAATATGTTCTATATATAGCGAGCCGTCATGGGATCAGTTAGAGAGACGCGAACCTTTCAATGCCTGTACAAAAAGATCGCGGTCTTCTGACACTTCAAGCGTACGAATCGGTGTCCCGAGTACTTTAATTCCAAGACGCTCCAAAACGCCCATGCGATCGAGTTCAATGCCAACGTTGAGGGCGCTCTGCCCACCGAACGTAAGAAGAATACCATCAGGTCTTTCCTTCTCGAGCACATACGCGACATAGTCAACAGTTATCGGTAGGAAGTAAACTTCCGATGCCAACTGGTGTGATGTCTGCCACGTAGCAATGTTAGGGTTGATGAGGACAGCCTCGACGCCCTCTTCATGAAGGGCCTTGAGTGCCTGAGAGCCAGAGTAGTCGAATTCTCCTGCTTGTCCAATACTGAGACCTCCACTACCAACAACAACGACCTTCTTGACATCGGGGCGGGGGAGTTTGGGAAGGACCTTTGCAGATATTTTCCTAGCGAGTTCAGAGGGTGTGCTGAGGACATGTTCACCGTCCTTGGGTGTATACGAGCCCACTGCTGGTGCAGCTACAGCACGAAGAGGCGTAGAGGGAACGAAAGCATAGCGAGCGGTAACAGAAGAGGACTGAAAGGAGCGAACAGAGGGCCTTGCGATCCCCCTCAACCAGGAGGACCTCAGTCCTGGAAGGCTCATTGCCAATTGGTGATGAGAGAAAAACGAGTCGGGTGGATTTTATGGGATTTTATGAAGTTTTTCCTGTTCAATTGATCCCGTTAACTAAGCCCCACCAAGACATCTTCCCACGGCCGTTCCTGTCCTCGTGAGTCGCATAAATCTCCTCTTCGCCCGAGACTCCGAGTCGGAAAGCACGAAGGAGGCAAAACTGTATGGACTTGAGCCGACTTGGCCTTAACTTTAAGCTCCTTTAAGCTCCAGAGATGCTGGCTGTCCCTTCGCGACTTGATATCCACGGTCACATGTCTGTTGCAACGTTCTTCGGGACTTGGACCGTCCTTGCGTGGAATCCCGCCTTCTGATCTGAAGCTCCCACCGAACCTCGTGTGCAGAAAGGGGTTCAAACAGCCTCCTGGCGATACTTTCGGTCATACACAACGTTCTTGCACCGAGCACCTGGGTCTGAGGGATCCTAGCCTCATCCGCCGACAGCGCGATTTGAGCCCCACCCAATAAATCACGCAATCGGCGCCAATTCACAAGAAGTATCACACGTTTCTGCACCACGCAGAACTGAATCCTCGTCTGCGTATCCTTTATGTGTGGTAACTGTGGTAGTCTCAGATTCTAACCATTCCCGACACCTGCGAGGTAAAACCCCGCGTAATAGTACGGTCTGAATGGACCTCTCCTACTTCTTTCGGGTTCATCATGTGTCAAAACCCAAGTTATGTCAACCTTTTCAACCAAACTGTCAACCCGCCTTCATCAGAACGAAACCATATACACCGCATGGGGAAAGGCGAGGTTATTGGAGATGGCAACGACTGCGTGGTAGCGGGTCGGTCCGTGGAAAACCTCAGTAGGCGAAAACTTAATTACTCTGTTGACAGTCGACATGTCTCTTATTTGTTCTTGGTGGAAAGTGACATCGTGACATGATATTAGGCGGCTGACAGGCCAGCTCTCGGGGTAGTCCAGCTTGCCCCGGAGGTCAACCCCGTTGTCCGCTGGAGATTAAATAATGTTGGCCCCGGGAAATGCTTTATGCACGCCTTGTGGGACTCTTACTTGGGCTCATTGTCTAATGCAGCCGACATGTCTTCGAATCCCAGGTTCTCAAAAACTGCTGACTTGGCGACACATGACCGGTACCGACCCTCCGCCCAATTCCGTCTGCTCTTTGTCTGTACCTTCCCGAACCTGGCCTTTCGATACATAGATGACCTCCTTCGCCTCCAACACCAATCTCTCCAAGACCGCCACAGAACAAGTACTATTCACTTGAAAGACTGACTTTAACTCGCGTTATCCTAAACAGCCGATGCCAATTTTTGTGAATCACCGAGATCTGCAAATCGGGCTGATGAATGAAAGGAGGGTCTCGCCGTCCACGAGACACCTCCGGTACACCACCTTGATATCATTGTAATTAAGGCATCCGGCTCATAAATCGTACTTGCATAGTTACGCTTCGAGTGCTTGAAAAGGGTCGCCTACTACTTACTTGAGCGCTGGCTAAGCGCGCCACCCATCAAAAATATCTAGAGTCGCCTACCATGTAATTGCAATTTAGGACCGCAGGTGCGCCACTTGATGGATTGGTATATGTCGAGTTCTATTGGCACGTAGATGGGAGCAGCTACCATAGGATGGCTCTAAATTTGAGCGTCGCATGAACGCGAATCCGCCGACGGTGGGATGTGAAGAGAAGCATACGTCTCTTATTCATGTCGAAGCATTGATTGTTACCGTTCGTTGTCGACCCCCTTCTGCTTCGGCGTTCTCGAATTAGCTGGGCTTGACACCTCATTGTCCTCTTCCACCACAGATAGGATAATCAATCCTGGCGCATTCTTCAACCCCGACAGGTTGTAACAGCAAGGAACAGTAGATGTGAATGATTGAAATCGAAGGATCATCTATTTTTAGTTCTGCTTACACCTACAGCCTGCTTTCCAGAGTCTGCTGGTACAAACAAACCCCAACTAGATGGAAGGACTGTAGCGCATGGCCTCACCATGGAGTTGAAGCTGCGAGCCCGCTCCTGTTCTTCAGGCACGACCTGTTTCAGCGCCTATGTGGTACATCAAGCACGCCAACATAGTGCTCAACAAGCATGTCGAAGTAGCAAATGCACATGTGTGTCGACTTGATTACCAGGTAGCGGACATGATGACCGCGGGCTCGTGTATTTCCTCACTGATGTTCATAGAATGGTAATAGCTTCTTTCTCATCTAAATTCTCCTCGATTGCCTATGGATCACTCGTCTAATCCACAAATTACAGTAACGCGTCATTCTCATGCGGAGACATGACATCCGCAGAGACTTCGGATGAACATCTCCCTCTCGACCCCTTTCGGCGATTTCTCTGAATATCGCTGTTCCCTTGACCGAAAAGTCTACGCCACCCCTTTACCGTGCGGGGTTCCACGCTCTATTCATTGAGGAACAAATATATATCTGCTATGTATTCCAACCAACCTCACGCTTAATCAGTCCACTCGACCTTCCTTAGTCGTTCATCTTTGGCTGCAACACACACTCTACGATGACTTCTGCTTCTAACCTCAACGACGCAGAGAAGGGTATCCCAGAACAGGAACCGTTCCCGATCCCTGTCGCATTGCCCACGCAGCAGTCATCGTCGTCATCGTCGGCGTCGTCTGTTACCAATTTGGATCCTACGCCTACGTCTGGTTCACTACTGGAAGCATCCGAAAAGAAAGAACAACCACGGCCAACAGACGAGAAAGAGAAAGAGCCCGCCAACGCCGTCGTCCGTGCGCCTGCACCCGCGCCACCGCCGCCGAAGAAATCCACACCAAAGAAGAAGCAAGTGAGTCGGTGGATCCGATTCAAGCTATGGTTCAACACCTACAGGTTTGAGACACGCATCATCTCGCCTGTGTTATTCGTGTTCTGATTCATATTCACAGAAAGTTCTTCACATTTGTCATGACAATGAACCTCATCGGTATCCTCCTCGCAGCGATAAACGTCTGGACGTATCCTCGGAAATATACTGGCGCTCTCGTTCTCGGGAACCTCTTTACGGCCATCCTTATCCGGAATGAGCTTTTTGGGCGATTCTTGTACCTCGTCATTAACACATTGTTCGCAAAGGCGAGTCTAGATTATTGTCGAGATTTTTACGCGATCTACGAAGCTGATCTTAACCGCCCTTCTACAGTGGACCCCTTTGTGGTTCCGCCTTGGTTGCACTTCGGTTCTTCAACATCTCGGCGGAATTCACTCTGGTTGCGCGACCTCCGGATTCTTATGGCTCATCTTCAAGGTTGCCTTGATTTTCATTCAACACAGGTCGAATCATGATGTGATCCTTGTGTTCGGGGTGGTAACAAATCTCATCGTTGCGATCTCCATCGCTTCGGCCTTCCCTTGGGTGCGCAACACCCATCACAAGTAAGTAGTAGAGAGGCCCAGATGAGGATATGTCATGCTAACCGTCGGCTAGTATGTTCGAAAGGCACCATCGGTTCGCAGGATGGTAAGTCCCATCTTACCATATGACTCTCGCGCCCATACTCAGCTGTTTCACCCAGGACTGGAATTATGTCGAGTACGGAGCCTATTCGCTGATGACATAACCCAACAATTTTCCTGATATCTTCCGCAGCCTGGGTGTTCGTGGTCCTCGGTGATAGCTATGACCTCGAGACCCACCAGTGGAACCCTGATGGAACCCATATTGCCCGCCAGCAAGACTTCTGGTTCGCGGCTGGAATGACTTTGTTGTGAGTACTCAGGGCTCCCACGTAGTCGCGCGAATGTCGGCTGACGGTGGTTCCCGCCTTTCTAATTATGTAGTGTCCTTATCCCGTGGGTGTGTATACGAGAAGTCAAGGTTGAGGTCGAGATCGTAAGCAACTCAATCCATGACATTTGATTCGTGCGGGGCCCATCCGCTGACTGTTAATCACATCTAGCCATCACCCAAAGTTGCAGTCCTCCGCTTCGAGCGCGGTATGCAGCAAGGTCTTTTGGCGAGAATCAGCCGAAGTTCCATTATGGAGTACCATGCGTTTGGAATCATCTCGTACGTCCCACCCTGTCTCACCCCCTATTATCATCATCACTCTCGCGCCCCTGACGATTCCGCTGCTAATTTCTTGGGCTTGATGGTGATCTACCATATAGGGAAGGCAAAAAATCGGGGGAGCATTATCTAATCTGTGGAGTTCAAGGCGACTTCACGAAGAGCTTGGTTGAGAACCCACCTAAGTATATCTGGACGCGGCAATTAAAGGTAAGAGGGATTTCCTCTGTGCGTGGATAAAAAATGCTGAATCCTGCTCGTGGTCACCAGTTTGCTGGTGTATCAAACACATCGTATCTGTATAAGCGAGGAATCCGAGTTTGCACCGGTACGGGTCTTGGCGCGGCGCTCTCGACTTGTCTCCAGGTAGGTGTTTCCACCTTGTTGGGACGCTGGGGCGGTTACCCCCGCAAGAGTTATTTTCATGGCATAACCAAATACTAATTCTCTTTGTGACAGAGTCCCAATTGGTTCCTTATCTGGATTGGTTCAGACCAGGAGAAAACTTTCGGTCCCACAATTTCGGGCCTCATCCATAACAAGCTGGACAAGGATCAGTATCTGCTCTGGGACTCAAAACAAAGAGGTTTGTCGTTTTGTTCTGAGCCGTTCTCCGACATGATTCATTGATCTTGGCAATCAATAGGCGGCCGTCCGGATGTCATGAAACTCATCAAGGAGACGTATGTCTCTTGGAACGCGGAGGTGATCTTCATTACCTCGAATTGGCAAGGTAACAAGGAGATGATGGAAGGCTGCAAGGAGGCTGGTATTCCTGCATTCGTAGGTCAACTCTGCATCAGTGATTTCGCTTGCTGAAACATTACTCAAGGGAACGCTTTGGGACTTTTAACGGATTACGGATTCTATTGGTAGCCCCAACTGATTTATTTTGCTTTCTATCGAGTATGTACTTAGAGGAAAGATTCCTGGAACGTTTCTAAAGACTACGCAGTAATAATATTTGTCTGTAACCACGAACAAACACTCCCGTTGTTTCTACCGTCCATTTGAAGATGATTTAACATATTCTTCTGGATCTGTCAATAAAGCCCGGAGCTATGCAATATTATTCCAGGAGATGAGAGGTCTCGACCATCTATTAACGGAGTGTGGATACGTGTATCGGGCGAATACAAGGGAAAGGTGCGAGCGAGAGATAAGAATGTACTTTTTTGTGCATGTACGATCACATCGACCAGTACATGTGACGTTGTGGGCTCACCATACTTACATCAACCTCTTTGCTGCGGGGAGGATGCGGGCCGGATGCGGTTGCTGCTCATACATGATAGTGTGTTCTAGAGCATACGGTGGGTCGCTTACGCATTTAACTTGTTAGCCTGCTCGGGTGAAATAAAGAGGTTCTCCCGATACCACTGGAGTTCTGCGACGCCATAGCGTGGTTTACTATCAAGCACGTCGCACAAAAAGAGAAGGTGGAACTGCACCTCTGATAGACCCGCGAATATCTTCTAATGCGCTATAAACAAGGGTGGACCATGAGTCTGTGAGAGCACAGAAGGTGGTAAGATGGTTTACCGGTGAGCGGTTTCGCCTGAGCTTTGATACATATTCCTAGGAAACCACCTGCGCGATAGCTCCTGTAGCAATGATAGCAATAATAAAAATGATGCACACATGGAACTGGGATAATGGAAGCTACCTTGATGGATGAAACGTCTTGTGGAGGAGGAGTGAGCAGGACCAACATTAAGCAATGAGTTCGTCGGAATACTAACCGACAATGCTACGGGATAGAAAGCACCCGGCATGTCAGTAGGGCTGTCAACAGTGGGAATGCAGAAAGTTTTGGGTACCGATAGTGTAGCCAGTCGACGATCTCGGGCATTTCTTCGGCAAGGAACGCACGGTCCGCGTGCACCGAGCTACCAGCGAGGACGCCAGTTCTGGGCTGTGGGATCCACTGCTTGATGTACTTCAGGACTTCGGAGGCCACAACCTCGCGTGTGTATGGCGAGTCGATGCAAGATTGGGTGAGACCGGACTTCGGTATCGTAAGAAGATGCCGTGTATCGCGCGAAGAATAAGGTTGAAGTGTTTTACCTGTCCGTGCTGATTCGTACACCATTCGTCCATCCTAATGGACGCGTCAGATACCAGTTCAGTAAAGGAGCGTGATGAGTGAGACATACTGATCTAGGGTTTCCTTTTCGGTTTTAATGATGAATTGAATGCCATCGTCGACAACTTCGAGGTTTCCGTTCGTGATGAGAACCTTCACGGACAAGAGTTAACGCGAGGTGAGGCACGAGAAATACAGTTGAGAGGAAGCCCATAATGGCTGCGTACAGCTATTTCAAGAATTTTGTCCTTTCGAGGGTTGAGTCCGGTCATTTCGCAGTCGATCCAGACAAGAGGACCGACATAAAAGTCCAGTGGTTTTTTGGACATATTGTATTTGAGAGGACGAAACCTGGCGTAAGAAATGGGTCTACTATGGAGGAGAGGCCGGTGTAAGGCTGGGAATGGGAATCGCATCGGAAGATACTTGACGTGGTTCAAGTTGATGATCGTCCTTTGGGTCTCAAGCAAGTACAAACAACTCTCACACCTATCTTCTACTATCTTCTACTTAACTCATGTCGCAGCAGACGCTGTTTCTGCTCGCAGATCTGCTAGAAAGGCCGCCGTACGTCGTGCATGTATTGACCTTTTTCCGCATCTAGATAATCGGTTCTGCAGTGCTTCGATTGAAATTCTGCCTGGTGGATTAAAAGAATGGGTGTCACAAGATTCCGGTGTCTGTGAAGATTTCCCGTTCGTTCTCGTGGATGGTCACTTAGGGATTCCACAAAAGGTCCTATACAAATTGTATACGATCGCTGTGGCGTTGTACAAGGGCGCAGATAAGACCCTCGTCTTGATCCTCTCGTCTATCATCCTACTTGCCAATCCCGCCCACCAGACTGCACTTAACGCGCGTAAAATCCTCGTCAGGGAAGGCATGCTGGAGCCTAAAAGGGAACTTGATTTGACTTCCCTATTTATTGGAGGCTCCAAAGATTGTGCGAAGCAATCTATAATCTGGGAACATCGGCGATGGATTTTCAGGTATCATTATAAGCATGCAGGGGTTGCTGGGATAGGGTCGGCGGAATGCCCGGGCTGGGCAGTGTCCGAAGAAGCCTCACTCTTTCCGATGATACCCCTCGATGTTATGGAGAAAGAATGTGGGCTTGTTAGACAAGCATGCGAGCTGTACCCCAGGAACTATCATGCATGGACTCACTACCACTGGATTACGGACGCTGCGGTGGCCATAGGAGCTAGTTGTCCACAGGCGAATTTGTATGTTGGTTTTTTGCGGGGGGAGGTCGTACAAGTACGTCATTGGATTGACCGGCATGTCTCCGATTATTCTGCCATCCACTTGCTCTGTAACTTTGCTGTTCTCGACCGTGCTGGGGCGGCACACCTCGCCGAAAGTGGAAGCGGGGTATTGGTTGATGAATTGAGAGAGCACGCTCTGACTCTTGTTATGTCGTATCCCTCCCATGAGGCGTTGTGGTTGTATTTACGCGCCAGCCTGTCATTCTCCCCCTCTGACATCGCTCGCGGTGTTATCGACACATTGCGTACTCAACAGGATATACCTGCTCACGCGATAGAGAAATATATCTTGGGTTTACTCTAATTTTGAGTGGTTATTAGAGATGCATCACATTCACATCAACCAGACTCTTTCAGATGTCATTTGAACACCTCATATACATGTATACATTACCCCGTCGAGGGGCGTAGTTACCTGGCTTAGTCTATTATATGCTATCATATGCTCACCGCGTCTAGCAGGTTTGCTTGTAGAGTAATATATATAGAAAAATGCGGGATTCATCAAACGGATCACGTGACGTCTGATGTGCGTGTCACCGCGGCGTAATGATGTCCTCGACGTGTACTTGAAATTCCAGAGCCTCGCTACACATCTCCCATGCTCTCTCTCTAGATTTATATCTTGGATTCCAAATAATTCCACAAATATGGGCCGTAGCAAGCTTTGTGCTCGGAAGGCATCCTGGCTCGCTTTTGGCCTCGTTGCATTTTCTATCGTGTGCAGCGCAACACACGACTTACCACCGAAAGAACAGGAATCTCTTTCAACAATTACCGAGGTATTTCGAAAGTTCTTGTCGGTCCAACGTATCTAACACCATTCCCGGGTTTAGTCCCCTCTGGCGACACCATTGAACGTTGTCTTGCCCTCTCCTGATGTTACTCAACCACCAAGTCAAGAAACACAAAATGAAGCGATTGTGTGTCATAGTAGTCTTTTTTGATCCATGGTCACTGAAACGTATCTATTAAGGATGTTCATGCACAACGGGAACTTGACCAGGCGGCCGAAGGTCAGAATTACCTTGCTTGCATGTCATATCTTTGATTTACGCTGTCCACAGGCGCCCGTGCATACAGGCGCGCTGCTGCAGCGTTGGCTGCCCTCACCGCACATCCTCCGTCTTTTACCTTCGACCCTTTGCTCGTTACCAACGGAAACTCAAAATCCATACTTTCCTCATTCTTACCAAACTTGCAAGGCCAAGGTCCCATTGGGAGTGCCCTCCGGATACTCATGAAACTCCATTATCACACTGTCCGGCGTTTGACCATGGCCCTGGGGTTAGGCCAGGAGACAGTGGGCATGAGCTCGAGGCGAAGAGACGAGGAACAGCGTGTGAGGGCGGTCAAAGTCCTCGACCTTTTGCTGCATTCTGTGGATTTAGGAAACACGGATGCGCTGTTTACATTAGCAAAGGTTTCTCTGGTGAGCATCTATCTCGGTTTTTCGATCTCACGTGTATATTTATTATGTTGTTTAGTTCCCACCAACACAATATTTTCCGGAAGATACCAAGTTAGCCTACGATTCGTTCTCCACACTCGCGTCTCGAACCGGAAATGCCACTGCGCAGGCTTATCTGGCCTTCTTCCACGCTACTGGATACCATAACATCGTTCCAGTTGACCCGGCCAAGGCACAGCTCTACTTCACATTTGCCGCGAACGGGGGGGACAGAGGAGCTCAAATGGCACTAGCATACCGTTATTGGAGTGGAATTGGAACTTCGGAGAATTGTGAACGTGCAAGTGCGTGGTATGGAACTGCAGCTGAGCAAGGTCAGTATCTTCTTTAACCGCATACTTCGAGGTGGTCATTTGACAGGACAATGGATAGCTATGGCCAGGTACATGTCCGGTCCACCAGGCGGTCGAACATTACCGCAAACTTCAACTCGACTCTCGGATTTGACTGGAGGTATTTATGGACCTGGTGCTAGTGTTGCTTCAACTGGTCTAAGTGCGCAACGGCCTGCTATTAAAGCAGGTATTGCTCGTGCCGCAGGAGAGACCTGGGAAGATGTCATAGATTATTACCAGGTGCGTCATTCACATATCGTTCCGCGGCTCACAGGGATTCAACATGTGTTATAGTTTAATGCCGACCGAGGTGAAATTGACTTTGCATACCGTCTCGGAAAGATCTTCTACCAAGGCAGCATCTACGCTTCGCCTGGTGGTATTGCCTCGGGTAGTGAAGGCGTTGGTGCAATTCCCCGCAATTATGCTCGCGCCCGGCACTACTTTCTTCAGATAGCGCGACAGGTCTGGCCTCACGACCCACCTAATGCGATGCAAGTTGACAGTGAACAGAAGCCAATCGGGTACGCTGCTATTAGTGCTGGATATCTGGGGAGGATGTACTTGAGGGGTGAAGGCGTGAAGCAGGATTATACAATTGCGAAGGCATGGTTCGAGAGGGGTGCGGTCCGTGATGACAAAGAATGTCATAATGGGCTGGGCATAATTTATAGGGATGGGCTAGGTGTGAAGTCCAATCTCAAGGCCGCTCTCAAACATTTCACGGCCGCAGCTAGCCAAGATTTGGCGGAGGCACAGGTGAATCTGGGCAAGTATCACTACAGTGAGTTATGCTTTGCTATGACGCTTTTTCTCCTGAAACTGACTGCCATGAAGACAAGGGTGAAATTGCGATCGCCACGAGCTACTTCGAGTCTGCCCTTCGGAATGGTTCTCCTTTCGAGGCATACTACTACTTAGCGGAGGTCCAAGCTACCCAGGCAGCGGACCCTACCCTACCTTCGGAGATCATCTCGAGTTCATGTTCAGTAGCGGTCTCTTTCTACAAAATCGTCGCCGAAAGGGGAGTTTGGGATGAAGATCTCCTGAGTAATGCTGAGAGGGCATGGATGTCCGGTACTGAGCAAGGCAAAGATATTGCTATGCTCAATTGGTGGTTGGCAGCTGAGCGAGGGTTCGAGGTTGCTCAGAACAATCTAGCTTACGTCCTTGACCAAGGTGTGTCTGTCCGTCGCTTTGTGACATTTGGTGTATTCACCGTGATTCACAGACAAGAGCATGTTACGCCTCACAAGATTTGCGCCGACCGTTCCCTCCAACGATACTGCTAGACTGGCCCTTACTCAGTGGACCCGTGCAGCAGGTCAGAGGAACATTGATGCTCTCATCAAAGTCGGAGATTATTACTATCACGGACTCGGTATTTCTGACGACGAGACCGGGAGTGGTAGGCTGGAGAAGGCTGCGAGTTATTATCAGTCCGCAGCTGATACCCAGCTCAGCGCCTTGGCACTCTGGAACCTTGGATGGATGTACGAGAACGGTGTGGGTGTGCCACAGGATTATCACCTTGCCAAGAGGCATTACGATATGGCTCTTGAGATCAATTCCGAGGCATACATGCCTGTAACGTTATCGCTGTTCAAACTTTACGCGAGGAGTATCTGGCATACATTGAGAGGAGGGAAGGATGGGCTGAATCTGTGGAATTCGGACGAAGAGGATAAAGGTGGGTTTACGGTATTGTGTTAGGAGGGACTATTCCTGAATTGGTTCACATTTTAGAGTTTATCGCCAAGGTAAAGGAGGCAAAAGAGATCGATGATGGCCAGAGGGACGTTCGTGGGGAAGCCGGCACTCAGGAAGAAGACCGTGGGTACCACGACGAAGACGATGATCATTGGTACATGGGGAAAGCTAAAGATGATTTCCATCGTCGACGGCAAGATAGCCCCGACCGTAGAGGCGAAAACGAGGATCCCGTTCAGGTGAGTTAGATTATAAATCCGTTGGCTACTTCATTAAAGCCGACACTCGTGTCACTCCGCAGTGGGCACGAGACCGACGTAACGCTGAACAAGAACACGACAGCTATTTCGGACCCGAGGACTATTTCGAGGGTGCGTTACGCAACGGACGCGTGGAAGAAGGTGGAGATGGTGTTGATGACTTTTTTGAGACGATGATGCTCGTCGCGCTATGCCTGCTTGTTTCCGTGCTGCTCTACATTAGGACGCGTATAGTAGAACGGATGCGACGAGAGCAGCAGCAGCAGCAGCAGCAAGACCCACCTGCCAATGGAAACCATGGGCAGGCACCAGCGCAGGCCGGAGGAGTGTTCCCTCCCCCCGGGGACCCTGCACGGAACGATTGGGCGATTCTGCGGTAGACAACTAATACGATTTAATGACATACATATATATGATCGCATTCTCTCATCTGACATTGTAATCACTTAGCGAGCGAGTATCGAAGATTCGACGAAGCCTGTTGCAGGCAAAGAAAGCAGTGCTGGCATTTGGCATTTGTCCTGGAACCAAATACATCGCAATGCAGTAACAACCACTCACGTGGCCTGGGAACGCGAGTCCGGTGATTGTCCCGTCCCGCTCGCTAAGTTCCTCTGGTCCTATCCCTCTATCTCAACCTCCATTTTTACTTCCTGGATTCATCTCTTGGCAGCCCAAGAATGTCGTACAACGTAGCATCGCTTGAGCCGAAAATTCGTGCCATCCTCACCGCACCTGGAGTGGATTTGACTACAATTAGCGCAAAACGCGTTCGAAAACAATTGATGGAGGTCTCTACGTTGACGGTGGACATTATCAAAGACAACAAAGCAGAAATTGATGCTCTGATCTCTCAAGTTTTCTCAGAGGTGAACGGCGAGCAACAGGACAGTGGAGATGAAGAGGAGACAAGTCAGTCGAGTAAGCGGAAGAAGGGCGGTGACGATGAAGATGCAGAAGAGGAAATTCCCAAGAAGAAGAAAGCAAAAAATGGGCAGGAGAAGAGTGATGAGAAGCTTGCCAGGAAATTATCGAATGAAATTAATGGTCGAGCTACCAGGGCTGGCAAAAGCCGGAATAATGGATCAGCGAAGAAGAGTGGGCGCGCCAAGAAGAGTGCGACAACGGTTGACTCGGACGAGGAGGGAGACGATGATGAAGGAGGAAAGAAGAAGAAGAGAGGTGGTGGCAAAGGTGGCTTCGGGAAAGAGTATAACCTGAGGTATGATTATTGTGTATTGATGATGAATGTGATTCCCTGACTCCGTTTCTTTCGACCTCAGTGAACCACTTTCAGCACTCCTCCAGGTTGAAAAGCTGTCACGGCCGCAAGTTGTGAAGGGAATCTGGGATTATATCAAGGGCAATGATTTACAAAACCCGACCAACAAACGTGAAATAATTTGTGACGCGAACCTGAAAGCCGTTTTCAACGTGGAGAAAATTAACATGTTCCAGATGAACAAAGTTCTCGGACAGTAAGTGCGTATTTTTCGGAGACTTACAGAATTCACTAACGTTCCACAGGCATTTACATGAGCCTGAAGCTGCAAGCTGAGGTCTGTTGTCCGACTTACGATGTCCTTTTCAATCTTTGGACTTAGCTATTTCTATTCCCCTTCATACCAGCCGGGAGCATGCTCTTGGATTTTCTCGTTTATATACGTCTCACAGGAGAGTTGTCAAATTCTCTTGCAATGCTCATATCTCCCTGCCTCCCATCCCATATATTTGTATTTTACATGTACTTCAGCACATCTAAAATTTTACGTTCATCGTTCTCAAGGATAGAAGAGATCAAGCTAAGCCATTCTGACCTATCATGTAAAAGTTGAACGAGCTGACGACTACACAGTTTCGGTGACTCGTTCGTGAATGGTCCCGTTTTCTGTGAATGAAAGTTCTATGCCCACGTCCTGCACCTCTGTGTCTCCTGTTCTCTACCGAATAATCTACGCTACCTGCAGCCGCAAACCCATTGCGGCTACGGTATGGCGGACGAGCCTCCCCGTCCGCCCCGGCGGGAAGATCCATCTCTCTTCCCGCACGCATCTCGTTGCTTGTGTCGGCGCAGTGCATCGGGTCGAGAGAGTTTTTTACCACACCGCTGACAAGTGAAAGAGCCTTCGCCTTCGCTGTCCTGCCGCTCCGCCTTATGGCGAGTTGTGCTCCTTTGGTGCCTCTCGACGTTATATTTCGTCGAGAACAGCGAACCACAGGACTCACAAATGAACTTCCGCTTCCCCCCTTGATAATCCGCCCCATCACTTCCACCTTCGCTGACGGCCTGTGGCCCAGGCCCAGGGGTATCATTAACACGTATGACCGCAACCCCACCACTAGGCTCGCCAGAGTGGCCTTGGTATGGGCTCGCAACTCCGGGTGCACTAGATTTGTGAGGGGGTTGGAATAGCCAGGTGGTGCCCACTGGCGCCTGCTGATGCGGTGGGATATGAAGTGGTTGGGGAGTTGCTGTGGGTAGGGGCTGGAGTGGCGCACCCGATGTCCCTCTTCCGGGCTGGGTGGGGGGCGAGGAATTGTCGGCTGGGTGGCCGTTCTGCGAGTTGGAAGATTGAGAAGGGGGGTTCGTAGAACCTTCTTGGCTGAAACTCCAACCAGCCTGTGCAACAAAGACGTGAACGTTCAAATTCGTATTATAGTTCTCGAGGCGGATCCGGTGCCCGGAGAAACACTGGCCTAGGTGTTTCTGCAAGACGGGATGTTACGGAGTCAGTCTCTGGAGCGAGGAGACGAACTTCAGGTCTCCTACCTCATCCCCGTGGCCTACCAACAAGTCGAGGAGCTTCAGGACAGATTTCCGTGAGTCGACTGGGCGGAATTCATTCAGGGTGTCTGTATCTTGAGGAAGTACTTCCACATCTTCATCCTGTACTTGGGCACAGAAATTGACAGAAGCGGTGTTGTCGGCCGTCCCATCTTGGAGGTTGCTAGAGACAGAAATTAAGCCCCGAAACCAGGTATGAGCCCACGGAAGACAACGCACCGCAACGACATAGGCCCAGGCGCGGGCGGAACATTAACACAGGCAGGCGACTGGGCACCACCATGTGTGAACAGACACAGGATGCGTCTGATGAACTTGCCAATCTTCATTAGGAATTCTTGCAAGTACGAGAAGAGGTATGATGGTGTTTTGTTAAGGACTGGGGTGCAGGGCGTGCATGTCAGAGTTTTATACATTGTCGCGAAGCTGTTTTCTGTAAGGACGTGTATGTGATTGTGGGCGCTGAAATGAAGGGAGCCAGATTTATCAGGGTTTGAGATCTTCTATACCGACTCTAATAGTTTGCTCCACTTGCGAAAAGACCGTTCTGAATAGATATCAATTCATCATAATGATATTCACCACCGTCCGGTACTGTAGGAAAACAGTCAAGACACTTTCAGAATTGTGATGTAACTCGGTGAGGGAACGGAATATCGCGAGCCGCTTCGTTGCCGTCAATCCGACATGAACTTAAGCCGCTCATTCAGGAACCTCGGAAATCAGGTCTGTATCGTTGACGTGTAGCTCACTAGGAGCTCACTAGGGGCCCTCGAATCGTTGGCGCCGAGGTTCTCCTTGATACCCAGAAGACGTCTCGAAATCGCTTAGGGGGTTTCTATAGTTAGCCATTAAGAACGCAACACCATGTGAGAACATCATCGCGTCCACTTATTAGCTTTTCCGTGAGACGCCTCGATCGACAAAAATAAGGCTTAGTGTCAGCCTGCTGTTTTGTGGGTCCGGGGTGTCATCCGCGTCGCATAGTACCAATGGGGTATGATAAACCTTGAAAGCCGCTGTAACTTTGCTTAGATGTGTAGTGATCCTCAGATTTCCTGCTGACTCGCGTATCAAGACCGGTAACATAGGATTTTTGGTAGTGTGAGTTCCAAGTTGTGATCAACCAGGGAACGATTAAGCATTCCCTTGATAGAGTGGTCATCTTTCGTACGAGATGATCACATGTCTTCCAGATCCAGACATGGTTCGAACCCCAACTTAGCGCCACAAGACTAGCTCACAACCGATATGGGTGTCGCCCACATTACATGCCCTTAGCGTCCGTTGCGTCAATTTCTGATTTTGTTTTCACCTTGCTTCCCAGGATCCTTGGAGAATGGTGATTAGCTAAACTCCCACAAAGCCGCCTTATTTCTAGTCGCTCTGAGATGACATTGTGTGGACAAAGAAGCCTTTGAGAATGATTGTAACCGGTGCGAAGGGTATTTGCTCATAAGCATAAGCGGGAGAGAAGACGCGGAGGGTTTAGGATTGACAGGAGATGACAACGAGGGGATGCCGTTCCGGAGATGCGGCTGTAGCCATATCGATGGATAATTCTTATCCAACCCTCCGACGTCACCCGCGGCGGATGATGGGACTGCGGTGTCAGCTAATGGAATCAGTAAGAATGCGATCAACTCATACTGTCATATTCCGCACATGTAGTCGAAATTTTTTTTCACCAGTCTTCCTCTAGTCCATGACCTGACATGTATCTCGTACAGGGTACCAAGAGGTATCTCCAAATGATTACCACGCGGTGATTCAAGATCAACGCGTCCACAACGACCGACGGTGATTTTTGAAATCGTCGCCCCACCGAAGTCCCCTCGAATATTTCGGCTGTCGCCTTGCGCTCTTTTTACTAAGAATGGCTATACGATAGTCCTTACATATGGGGCGCACACTGGCGTATATAAAAAGTCTATGCATCAAGACCTAGCATCGCTGTGAAGTGTTGACCACTTCTTACGAAGCCGCCCTTGCCCTCTCTCTCGGTTGTGTTCCTGTCAAAATCATGGCAAAATCCTCTCCCTACTCTCTTATCCTTGTTCTCGTCGGCTTCGTGTCGCGTTCCCTTACGCAGCCCGTCGGCAACTTAAAAGGCGTTTCAACCCAAACCCAAACTCACGGAAATAGCATTCAAAATAGCCACTCTGGGACCATGTTGTACAGCATAATTCCGACTCGGACTGCAAGTCCCCTCGGAACCCCCCCGGGCATTCCAACAGCCCCTAGCATCACGTTCAGCAACGGGTCGACACCGACTCGGACTGCGAGTCCTTGTGGCACCCCAACCGCAGCCAACAGCACGCTACCCAGTGTCGGTGGCGCTAGCCGTTCTGGTCACTCTTCAGCGCTGAGAGCACATGCCTCCCATTCCACACACCGTTCGGGACGCCACTCGAGGACCAGGACCTCAACTGCATCCCGCACCGCGTCCCAGATCACCTTGACTGATACCCCAACTCCCACCGCAAGTACCCCGCAGGCGCCTGCTACCCCCAGTGCTACCTTTAATGGTACTCTAGCCGGTACCTCCAACAGTCCGAACAACGCAGCTTCTCCGGGTGCCACCCCCTTCCACACCTCTTCTAGGAGCTCGGTTGTTCCTAACGTTGCGTCCGAGAGCCCATCCACGAACAATGCGACCGCAGCAGCTACCAGCAGCAGCAGTGCTACTGATCCAGGGACCGCTGGTGCTATGTCTGGGAAGGTGAGGTTTTGGTTGACCCGTTCTGCGCCACAAGTTGCTAAGCAGAATACGCAGGCGACTTGGTTTAACGTTGGACTTGGAAGTTGTGGCCAGACAAACACGGATTCCGAGCTAGTTGTGGCGCTAGCGACGAGCACTATGTCGGGTGGACAGAGCTGTGGCAAGGTTAGTCCCCCCCGCCGTCGCCTGATCCCGGAATATCTGGCTAACCATAGTTCTTCTTTAGAACATTCAGATCACGGATGCCAGCACTGGCAAAGCCTCTACAGCAAAAGTAGTCGATACCTGCCCCTCTTGCGCAGCTGGTGACCTCGGTGAGATTTGTATTCCATTGCCAATCCTTAGAGTCGCCGTTGACGTGGGTCTGTGGGCGCCAGATATGTCTCCTACGCTGTTTCGAGAATTCCAGTCCTTGGACGTCGGGGTATTCCAAGTTAATTGGAGCTTCGAGTGAAGGCTTCCACGTTGATGACGGCTGGAGTTATGGGCCTTGACTGTTCAAGTCTTGTTACGTTCGCACGGGGCTGGTTCTTGTGTGTGTACATTGGATACTTCAAGTCATTGGCCGTGGTGCGGCCCCTCGCGGTTTGCACGGGAGTGCATGACGTAAATCTATAGATGAGGAGCTTGGTATTTTTTCTCCGTTGCCAGTGGTGTCGGTGACAGTCGCATTTGCGCGCACCGCTGGGAATATATGTTAGTATTGTTCGGGTGCAGAGGGTCAGGGTGAGTGAGGTAAGCCGCGGTATTTTTGAGATCAACTTCGAGATGGCCGGAATGAAAGAACGGTTGTTTATCAATAAATAAATTGGTTGTTGCATCGTTCACAAGCAGATTACCGGACTGCCCCTAGTTCCTCGGTGTTCATCATCACTAAAAATAAGTACAATGCCAAACAAGTAGCTGGACTTCAACGCTGAGTTCTCGGGTGCACCAGCCTCGGAAGGCCGAAACGCATTGCTCACATGCTGAGCCTAACTTGACCCCTTTTACCCACACCTTGGTCCCTCACGCCGCGTCTATTTTCAAGTGGCGAAATCCCACTACATGACAATAATGATGGCCGTGTGCTAGCGCATTGGCGTGAAGTAGATATCGTTTATCAAAAACTGGGGTGCATAGTGCTCAAACGCGAAGGACATTCCTCGGACTTGGTTGTACATCGGTACCGTACTACGGGACTCCTCCCCCGTCCTACCTCCTCTCAGCTCCGCCCGCACCCTCTAAGATAAATTTAAACACAAACACCCTACCGTCTCTGGATAGATTCGTTCCTAAGGGCCATCACCCCATGTTGACTGCCTACACTGCCTAGGCTATATGAGTGCGGTGTTGAGCACAACGCACACAACATGTGAGTTCGTCCGTTACCGAAACAACACCAGCCCCTACCATTCCTGAGACTCGCAAATATAGGCAGTGTACACGACCGTGCAAAAAGATGACTCCCACGCTTCCAACAGGACGAAGTCGGATGGAGGATGGCCTTGTCAACTATGTGTAGTCTCTAGACCTATTACAGTAGATCCCATTTCACCTCTGTTTAGGGGATCAACAAAACACATGCCGGTCTTGCCCTCGTTGGTTCCTTATTTTGGGACGCGCTGTTAGCCGCCTCAATTGTCAGATTTCCTCGCGTGAATGTATCGAATCCATGGTGCTTCCAAACGTTTCGAAAAATAGATCCGTCCACCCACGCATAAGAGGGTCCCGGGCCGGGTTATCAAGGCCCTGTTTGGGCTGATTCGGAATGTAGCTAGGCTAAGCTAGGCTAGACCATGTTGGGCTGGACTGTGTTAGAGGTGGTGTCAATACCGGAAGGGGGGGGAGCTTGGGTGTTACAGTGGATATGTTTTTCACTCCATCTGTCAAAGATGAACGAGAATGTGGGCGCTAGGGATGAAATGGAGTGATCACCAAATAATGGAGACGAAGCCACCCGAGTACGGCATTGTGTGTTACCTTCGAGGGTTGGACCCTATGATCGACAATGAGTGCAGGGGTCGGGTTGTGTGTACTACCTGCTCGAGTAACTGTATTAGGTGCCTAAGCCAGAGATTGAATCTCTGGCTTAGGGCGTAACTGTAAAGAAGAGACTTCTCAGACACAGATGCCCATTAAAACTGCGATGGGCTGATGAAATGTGGGAATGGCGTGGTGATATGTGCGGTTGCTGAAGCGCTGATGGGATGATACGTTTCAGTGAACCAAGAAGGAGTCTCCGCCACGACTAGTCCTGCCAGAGTCAGGTTTGAAAGGGCCAGCATGAGCATGAAGAGTTGACTCGGGAAACGGAAGTCGTCGGAGTTGAAATAATTCAAATTTGGGAGGTCATCGCATTGTCAGATTTGTGGCTTGGCGAGTTAGGCGCATGGTTTACGAGCGGGGAATGACAGGGAATGACAAGATTGACATAGATCTTATTGATGGGATGCGTCTGTATGTGCATTTTCAATTCAGTTGCGGAACCAGATCCTCCTGCGATCCACATCCCCTATGTGTGCGTCTTCATGGGCGTGTAGCTGATTAGGGCGTTCTATAAATAGGGCGTCTATTAACGGTAGCGAATGTATTCGCGTATCAGGGATGGATTAATTGTGTTTGGCGTCACGTCTGTCGGTTTGGGTTTGTGGGCGTCGCACAAGTGACTCGGAAAGTACAAGGTATGTTTCGAAAGCAGTTCTAGAAGCACAACACGTGTGTATCATGTGTATGTAAGTAAATTTGCGAAAGCGACCAAACCGGGCCCCCAAGAAGTAAACTATTGACAAGAATCAAATAATGCGAAACTAGGTCATGACAATGAATCGTATGTCGTACATCGTGTGCGTGCTGGGCCGTTAGTTGAGACTCTGGAGTTTCATCCACTCCTTGTCATTAGCATTAAAGTCGACACCTTTTTTCTTCCACCACTCTCTAGCGTCTGCTCCACCGCCGATGGAATCTTCGAGTGCCTCTTCGATATCACACATACGATACTGAATAGGCAATCCAGACTTGTCCCACCACTCGAGGACATCTGACCTATTATGCCTCGTGGCGCCAACGAGTGCTTCTTGATCGAAAATCAACTGCAAGCCCGAACCTAACCACCACTGTAAAACATCAACTTTGCCGTGACAGCTCGCATGTTGCAACGCATGCCTATCATAATTAAACTCGAGCTGGGAAGTGGCCCACCACTCGAGGACCTCGACATGTCCGGCCGTAGCAGCCATATCCATGACTCGGCCGATTTTGAGTGGTAACCCTTGAGTGGTGTATTGGGCCTTCCACCAGTCGAGAACGGCGATCTGGTTCTTGGAGCTCGCGTACTCGAGGGAAGCCTCGGTGAATTCGAGTGGGTGCCCACAGTTGAGCCACCAGTCGAGTGATGCGACTTGACCGTTGCGCGAAGCGCCGTCGACAGCTTCCGCGATGGATCCTGGAGTAGGGGCCTGCATTAAATCTGGATGTTGTTCAAAGACATGTTTCCACCATGAGAGAACAGATATACGGCCGTGGCGGGAGGCCTTAATGGGGATGAGGTCACCCTTGAATGCGGAGAGGAACATGTCGTGGTGCTGGGAGAGGAAGTATTCGAGGACATTAACGTAGCCAAAGCGAATGGCGACGACTGCACCAAGCTTTGTGAGGGGGTTGTCGGTGGAGGGTTTTGCGGCGCGGATAGTGGGGAGGTGGCCGGAGAGAGTGGCGTAGTCGGTGGGAGTGGCGCGGGACCAGTCGAGGGGCCGAGGCAGGGATGTAGGGATTCCTACGGCATTTGCGAGCTCCCAGTCGTCGAGGTGGTCGATGATGGATGCCATAATTTCGACGGGGAGGTCGGGGGACCTTGAGCGTGAGTGCTGGGCAACATGTGGGTCAAGGATGAGAGAGCTGCGGGGGGATGGAATGTCATGGGCAGCATTGGGGAAGTGGTATGTATGGTAGTCGTGGTTTGCGAGGCGGGCAGCGAGGTCAGTGTGTTCGCCGGCAGTGGGGAGGTTGCGGACTTTGAGAAAGAAGACGAGCTCGTCGTTGGAGAGTTTCTGGTATGCGGACTGGGCAAATGCCAAAGGCGATGCGACCGTCTGCAGATTGGGTAAGGGACGCTCAGCACAGACAGACCGAATACTCACCAACATATGTAAGAGGAGAGACAGAGATATATTCTGTCACACGTCACACTATCTACTTAACCCTCAGCCGTAGTCGGACTATTCGCGGAAAAACCTCCTCCCACGAATCTATGTCTACCTCCACAAATTCGTCTTCCTTCCCAATGAATAACCCTTCTAGCGACACAACCACATTGCCCATGTCCAACTTGTTCTTCATGTACACAAGCGCAGTCTGCATATTCAGTAGCTGTGGAGCGCGATCCTCAGGCCCCACTCACCAGTCCATTCGTCTCACCCTTGCCATAGTGCACCATGATCGGTTCTGGGGGATGGGCCATCGTTGCCGTCGTCAACATCCCCTGTAGCACCTCTCGCGCAACAGCCGTGGCGTGATTCGACGAGTGTATAATAGCCATGGCCAAATCCACCCCCGTCGTCGCCTGCAGCGACTCTTGTGCCATATATACGGCATGATTCGATGAGTTCATGATGGCCGTGGCCAGATCCACCGCCATCGATGTCATACTCCCTCTGTCTTCTGGGGTTTGAGAGGGCGTCGCGCTGGACATGGCGAGTGCGGAGGTTTTCTTCGAGAGTCAAGGCCCCACAGGTAAGCTTTTCGACTGGCCGCAGCTGAGAGATTGTTAATGTGATAAGTTCTATCAACACAGTAGTACCCTCAATCATCAATTCCACATGACTCGTTCCAAAATTAAATGCCAACGCCACCTCCACTCAAGAACTGATTTCCTATAAGCAAACACCCGTCGCACTAGGTTGCACAGAGGAGGTCGCGGGTCGGCTGCCCACGAAATGATACCGATCCACATATCCAATCTATGAACGGAACGCCCGCCCTTTCGTCATCCCGCCACCACGTCACTCCGACCTCCGGGCCTTTCAACAGGCATTCTGCTGCCGAGCGAGCTAGGAGACCAGGACATGTTCTGTCATGCGTATCTCCCTGACCCTCAACTGCAGCTGTACTATCTGCGGAACAAACTCCTCCCAAGCATTTACGTCCACCTCCACAAATTCACCTTCATTCCCCACAAATGTCCCGTAGAGCGACACTCCCAAATTGCCCACATCCAGCCTGTCCTTCAAGTACTGAAGTACATTCTGTGCACATTCAATATTCAGCAGCCGGGAGCACAATCGTCCGGCCCCACTCACCAGTCTACCGATCGTAGTCAGCTGTTGTCTTCCCATAGCTACCACTCGATCCTTATAGTGCACCATGATCGGCTTTGCGGAATGAGGAATCACTGCCGTCGCTGATGCCGCCTGCAGCACCTCTCGCACAATAGACATGGCGAGATTCGACGAGCCCACGACAGCCATGGCCAAATCCGTCGCCGCTTCCACCTGTAGTTCTTGCGCAACGGATGCGGTGTGATTCGATGAATTTATGATGGCCATGGCCAGATCCGCCGCCATCGATTTTATCTTTTCTCCGTCCTCCAGGATTTGAGAGGGTATCGCGCTGGACATGGCGAGCGCAGAGGCTTTCTTCGAGGGTTCAAAAGGCCCCTAGGGTCTCTCACAGGTAGACTTTTGACTGGTTGCGGCTGAGAGATTGTTAATGTAATGAGTTCTACCAACCCTCAATCATCAATTCCATGTGACCCGTTCTAAATTTAAATGCCAACGTCACTTTTACTCAAGAGCGGGTGCCTTCCGAGCAAGCATCCATCGCACCTGTACACACCTTATTGGTTTTTCACTGTTCTCCAAGCAGCGCACCTACTCACCTATGGTTTCCAGAAATCACATATGCTGATTCTGCATACTCATCCCCACCAAGTTCACGGTGAACCACCCTCTCATCAATCAATCTTTACGAACACTGCGGAATCAAGGAGCCTCATTCGCCCAGTAGTATGGGCGCCATAGGTTCCAGCTGTCAGGTACTTGAATATTTGAGGTACGACTAGCTTCGCTGGAGGGCGCTTCCCTCATGCACACCGAAAATCAGATGAATTCCACCCCGGTCTCTGGGCTCAAGCTCATAGTTCTTTTGAACTGGAAAAGCAAAGCAGTGTATCCACTGGGCCAACAAGTCAATTTGACACAAGCAAAAATCAATGTCATACAGTGAACTGTGTACTGTATATGGTATATCGTTCTATATTGGGACATGCTACACTGTTTAGTTTCAATATTTCATCAGCTTTACACATGTTAAATCAACTTATCAGCTCAGTATATCTATTAGGCCAGCCTCAGGGTGGCTACCTGTACGATAAGCTCGTCCCACGAACCCATATCCAAAGCCACAAATCGACCCTGATTAATAGTAGCATCCATGAACACCACTTCCACGGACATCTTAGTCGCATCCGAAAGCCCAAACTTCTTTTTCAAGTACAGGGTTGCTTCCTTGTGTACGTTTAGCAGCCGTGGAGCGATATTTTCGGGCCCCACTCACCTGTTCATTCATTGCGCCCAGTTTCCCTCTTCCCATAGCTAGTACTTGATGCCTATACTGCACGATGATCGGCTTTAGAGGTTGAGGCGCCGTTACCAGCAGTGCCTGCAGCATCTCTCCTACACCTGCTACGATTTTATTCGGTGAGTTCACGAGTTTCGTGACCACATCGACTGCTGTCCTATTTCCTGACGTCGTGCTGGACATGATGATCAAAGCTTTCTCTGGGGGTCCAAAGTGCCCCTAGGATCCATCGCGGGTATGCTTTTAAACTGGCCACAGCTGAGAAATTGTGATCTAACAGGTTCTATCAACGCAGTAGTGCCCTTCAATCACTCATTCCACATGGTCTGTGCTAAATTTAAAACACCAATGTGATACTTTCTCTCGAGAATAAACTTTTTCTAAGGAAAGAACCGCCCTACCCGCGCATACTTTGGCACTGTTTTATCGCTCGAAGACCTTTAGACAGAATACCTGCCTTCGGTAAACCATAGATTTAAGTGTTCTGATCGTGCTAATCGCTCATCGGCCGTACTGGCCTAATTACTGGTTCTTGAGTAACCGAAACGACTTTGTGACGCGGGGGTTATACCGTAGATGGAATCTCGCTAAGTCGGTCACTGAAGTAAACTGGAACCACTGTACTCTCGATTATAAGAGAGACGGAGATTGCTTTACTCTAACGAATACATATGCTTTTTATACGAAATATACTTGAGACAGCTAGGAAACATAAGATAGGAGCCACAGGACTTCAGGATCGTCCGCTCCTTACTGAAATTGTGGACGATTCACAAGATGTATCTGATATATCTGTGGGGCAAGCTCGCCCCATGAATCCAGGTCCGTCCCTACAAACTCACGCTCCTTAAACACAAACGACGCGTTCATGCACACGTCCACCCACGTCGGATTCATCCGACCATTCCGATCGATCTGATTCTATAATTCAAATTTGCCCCTAATGTACTCTAATGTAGCCTGCGCACATTCAGCAGCTGTAGAACCCAATTGTTGGACCTTGCTTACCCGTCCGGGCCAGTGGAGCCAACCTGTGGATCACATCGCATTTTCACAACTCACAGATATCCTCGGTGTAACAGAAATAGGTTGCAATACATGGGGTTAAGATAAATTAGATATAGCAGGTATCCAATAGATCAAGAGCCAAGGAAAGACGTCAGGAGAACAAGCTGTGAAAGGACCCAAAGGTACGGGAAGGGAGATGGCATCATCGCCCAATACCTATCTACCGACCCACCGGTACCAGTGCCAAACTAGATGTACCCTGCGCGCCATGAGCGTATCGAATTGTGCCTTGCACTTCGTCCAAAAACAGGGAAATTTGCAGGTCATTGAAACCTCGTGCCGTGCGGCATCCACATGGTCCACTAAGCGATCTAGGGCGCCGAGGCCACGATATTAAGGACGATGGATACCGTCTCCACCCGAGGACGCTTTGTGGGATCAAACGAGAAGCATCGCTTCAGTAACGCCCATATCGTACTATCAATCTCGGGTGGCTGTGGTGGCAGTTGGCCTTGAACAACGCTCATGATCACTGCCGGGTCACTTTTTAAGTGACTGTAGGGGTTCTTTCCTGTGAAAACCTGAATGAGATTTTGATGGTCGTGAGTAAGGCATGGAACAAGGTACAGAGCACACTTGCCTGAAGTACTGTCATTCCAAACGCCCATACGTCGGAGACCGTCGTCGGCTTAGGGTCTGCGTCGACAAGAAGTTCTGGCGACATCCACCAGTATGTCCCAGCCATACGAGAGCTTGTGGACAGTGACATATCGAGCATCTTAGATGCTCCGAAGTCAGCAAGCTGAACGTGTCCGTTGTCGAGAAGCATGTTATGCTGGGGTGTATATTATATTAGAGTGAAAATTATAGTTGAAGCCGTGGTAACTCACGGCTTTGAGGTCCCCATGTACAACTGGATGTGGTTGGAAGTTATGTAGGTATTCCAGACCTGCCACGGCGTCACACATCTTAGGGAAAAATTGCAACGGTTAGTTTGAGACACCGGGAACAGGGGTATGGGCCTTACAAGTTCTAGTATATTTACCCGAGCTCGGGTTAGGTAACCAACGAGATCTCCATCCTCGTAATACGGCATCACAAGACAGGGTAGTCTTCCTCGTTGAAGAATACCCGAGCATCGGGACTAGATTTGGGTGGTCCAATTGAGCACACAGCGCCGACTCACGCAAGATGCGCTGTATGCGTCAAGACAGTCTCAGTGACGATTCCGGGAACAAGGTGAGAAATATCGCCCAACCTTGTGGGCACGCTCGACTGCTCCCTCGCCATTCCGCATACGTATGCGAGGCACCTTGATGGCCACCTGAAGAATTGGAGAGTCAATCCTGTCCTATTTGAGAGCGCAAGTGATGAGCTACGAGAATCGGTGTGCCCCCGGGTTCCCTGGCCCACTTGCCACGGTATATGTCTGCTAGACCGCCAGAAGCAAAAGGATTTGACTCTGTGAATTGGATGCCTTCGAGTGTCAGTCCCTGATAAGCAGTCATGTTGAGGTATATAACTCAATCAAAAGGGATAAAGATATGGGTGGGCAAGGCCGACATTGGGGCTCGTTGAACCTCATTAAATACCCTGCAATGGTTGGGGCACATATGGGTGTGCGTTAAAGGCACGGTGGTCAGCATTGAACCTTCGGTCGTGGGATAACAATATCAGAGAAGAGACAAGAAAGTTCATCCGCAGTCGCTGCAAGCGCCATGCCTCCAATATGAAATTACCACAATCCACATTTCAAAGAGCGGCGTATGAACAAGTCAGTAGGTGGGGTTAGGAGCATTGTTGAAATGCGGCGCGTCGTTGTCATTGAACACCGGAGCGACGAGCCGCGGGAAGCGAATCGCCTTGCTATTTTTAGAAGTGATTGTCGGCGATTGTTGATGACAGATTAATTGTTTAATTATTTGCGACCATGGTTGTAACACGGCCCTTTCTCTTCTCGATCATTTCCTTGCCTTTCTTTTAAGTTAGGCAGGTTTTCTCCAGGTAGAGGTGAGCCTCGTTTCAGCACAACCGAGACGGTCTTATCATCTGATCGGGGAATTTCTCCTACTAGTAAGCTCCGTCTTTTATTGGTGTGAACCTTGGGATAGTGGGTCGCGTGGGGGGCCGGATTTAGCAGGGTCATATCCTATATCATGTGCCGTGCTTCCACTCGATGTGTTAGGGGAACTGGCATATAACCCATACCTTTTCACGGATCTGGGGACAGCAAACCTCCTGACCTCAGGCTAGAGATTCGTTCGTTATAATCAGCGAGCAAAGGGCAGGTCCACCGGCCACTGAAAAAATAATTCTTGAGCCATCACAGGTACTCGACCTGTAGTTGTTACGGTTTCCGACTGCGTTTTCACAAGAGGTGGGCCAGGTTCATCAGCAGCTCTCCCGATCTGGAAGTATGGCTGAACGATCATTCGCCCCGCCTAAAAGCCCCACCGATACGGCATACGTGCATAAAACGCTTGCTGTCTGTAAACATAATATAAGTATGTGTGATGTACATATAATAGGCGTCCCAAGTAGATCAGAACTAGAAGTTAATAGTTGTGTAGAGTGGACCGGAACCTGCACCAAGCAAAGACAAGGAAGAAGAGATGGCTATCCCCAGCTCGTCTCTCTGCTTCCTGATTTCTTTCTCTGTTATGAAATTTGGAGCAATCACATCGCATGGGTATGTGCATGTCTTTTGTTACGACCGAGAGATGGGGGTGATATAGCTTTCAAGCGCAAGTTGTTTTTAGAGCGACGGGCCAACACGAACAATCACGTAAGTACAAGTTGTTAACGGCACAGAATCACCTAAGATCATCCACCATCAACACCAGACAAGCGACATAACAGCGGGAATCTGAAGTCATTTCAGTCATTTCATGTCCAAGCCAAATTTCGTCCGACTCGGTTGGGAGTTATGAAGACTTATGTCCGAAGTCAGATCCGGTGGCCTCGGGAATTGTTAAAATTGTCCCAACCTCCCCTTTCGATGCCCCCACTTCCTGAATGGATCGTAACGCGGTGAGTAGCGTCATGTCGGAGCTGGTACTTGGCCCTGAGCAATTTTTGATTAGATTTTGTCCGGATCGGCACACGACATCCCCAAGATTTCTTGTCTGGTTGATTGCCATTAATTCGTTGCCCAGGCCACAATCGCATCACTGATCAGGATCATATTTCCGTCAATAATTTCGGGACGAAAATTGAGAGAGACCCTATTTCAAGCACCCACGAGCGCAGTACAACCATATGTGTAGGAAGCTAACCTGATACCTTGGTAGTCATCACATGGGTGTCTCGTGGCTTTGTGTGGGCGCCGTTATTCTCTGAGTCAATGACCCTCAGCAAGGCACATTAAACGTTCGATGGTTCTATCCGCTCGATAGCCCCACACTATCATCCTCACCATCCTGAATAGGGGTTTATCATTGGTGGTGTAAGTTCGTGAGCTGGTGCTTCCATCAATTCATCATTGGACGTGGGCGGCCCTGGTGGGCATCTCGTAGTTCCCCAGAGGAGCTAGCAGGAATGGTCTCTTGCCAGCTTCAAGATGCCTCGTTTCTTGCTTTCCTCGTCTGGCCTGGTTGAACTCTACAAGCCCCTCGCCTTTGATGTGTTTGATTTCTTTCAACTTGTCCTTGGTCGGACGTCCTTGGACCAGTGACCACTGCCATTGAGTGCTCGGCTGACCCTTTCCTCTACAACATAGAACGACGACCGGGGGCTTGCGGATGGATTCTAGCCAGTGCGCCCGCATCTACAATGGCTAGTGGAAGAAGTTGAAGAAGATCTGGCACACCCATAATCCCCAGACTGTCATGAGTTTCACTCATACAACGAGTTGCCGAGCATCAAGACCAATTTCTACGGCAACGACGACGGTCTGGGGGGGGATTCGGACGGCGGCTTCATTAGATATACTTGTCAATGCGGCTAAGAGGGAAGGAACAAGCGCAACTCCGGTGAGTGCTCACCATCCTCGACGTGATAGTTACTCTAACACTTTATACACTACCGGGGCGAGGACACGACCACACGGACAACAGACTTGACCTCCGGATATCATCCTAAGTCCCAAACAAATCATCTTACCCATCAGACAGACCGGCGTCAGCTACACCCTTCCGCTATCCAAGTACACTAAAAATTGACAGTGGTTCACGACAGGTCACAAGAAATTTCTGCGGTATTCTCATCTACCGTCTGTTCCTTGGGATTCCAGAGGTAGGCATGTTCTTACCGCCTTTCTATTCACATCCCTGAGACCAATATAGGCGGCATTTTATCCTGGATCTATATATCTTCTCTCGCGATGGTACACACGAAAAGTGAGTCTTGCAAATGAAACCTTATCTGCTTTGATTCTAACCTGAATTGTCGGTTGTTGGGAACTTGCACTTCGGACCGCGTTCCTCTACAGTGGTTTGACAGTATCTGGTGAATTCGGTAGTGTGCGTGTGTTGTTTTGTCAGGGTTCATGTTGCACTTATATGATCTGACAGTTGATGGCTGCCGGAATATTGAGTGGAATGGAAGGACGCCTTGGGATCAGGGCCTGGCGATGGCGTGTTATTTCTTCGGTGGGATACACATCGAAGACCTTTATACAGAATAATTGTCCTTGGCGAACCATAGATTCAAGTGTTCTAACCGTGCTAATCGCGCATCGGTAAAGAGGGACTATAAGCTGGTGTTCAACGAGTTGGTACACCATGCACCAGGCGCATCCGGTATATATGTGGAACAAGCTCCTCCCACGTATCCATGTCTATCTCCACAAACTCACTCTCCCGATACACGAACGATGTGTCCATGTATATCGCACTGATCTGATTCGATACCCCAAACCTGCTCTTAACGTACTCAAATGCAGCCTGTGCGCATTCAGCAGCCGTGGAACACAATCACTAGGCTTTGCTTACCCGTCCACTCATCCCACTCAGGTGCCGTCTTCCTATAGCCATCAGGCGATCTCCATACTGCACGACGATCGGCTTTGCAGGAGGAGCTGTTGTCATGAATATTATTCTTCCTGCTTCGAGAGGAAGAACGGGTGGCAGGCGCAGATATGATACCCCCAGTCTTCCACAAGTAAACTTTTTATAACTGCGACCGATGGATAATCGATAGATTGGTATGGTTTGATGCAGTGATGCCTTCCAATCACCAACTTCATATGTATGGAATACCAACGTCACTCTATCGCTCAAGAGCAAACTCCAGACTCTCCGTCTCCTAAACAAACGCCCGTCGCACCTGTACATGTTTTTAGTCTTTCTCCGTTCCTCAAGCAGTGCACATACCCACCTATAAACTCCAGGAACCGCATATACTGATCATGCACACTGCCATCCTCGTCAAGCTCATAGCTTCGAAGCAGCGCTTTCAGGCTCTCGACTGCTCACAGTCTCTTGACCTTGACATCTCTGTATACACAGCCGAGGATGCGCGAAGCACTCACCATCATACGAAAACAAACTCCCCAAATCCGCCGGGTAGTATGCGCTCCTCTCCCCCGAATCTGTCAGGACAACCGCTAGAGGCTCGTACTCCGAACTGCTATCCAGCATCGCATTCTGCGCCCTCGCCTCCCTTTTCTCCTCATGAGTCATGAACAAATTCCGCGGTAAGTGGAGGCGACGTACGAATTAGCTAATGCGATTTTCACTTCGGCCAATCGCCTCTTGCTGTCGATAGCTTGTTTTTCCAGTGGAACGGGGACGTATCTCACAATCTGCCTGTTCACTTGATGCTTGGTCTGCACCCCAATGGCTGCTCGAACTTGATCCTTGATTCCTGCCCTATAACGCGATGGTACATCAAGTTCTTCAAGCAGCGGCAGATGTTTACCTTAACCGGGTTTCAACCTCTGGTTGAATCCTCTCCGCCATCGCTTTCAGCTCCAAAACCTCCTCATGTACGTTGCTTTCGTGCACCTGGAACGCCTCTCGCATCTTCTGCAACTCGTACTCCCCATCATCCTAAAGCACCCGTAAGTCTTGGCTCCAGCCACCCCCGGAGCCATTATCTCACTTGTAGCGAATCAACAGCCACCAGTCTTGATGATTGGCTTTCTAGAAGTTGGAGGTTCTGCCCACTGGAACATATCAATTGAGGACTCTTGCCGGATCTATGTCTGGCCTACATACATCAACTGAAGGCTGTTCGTCATAGGTTCCAGCATCCCCCTGGCATCAAAATTTTCCATTGTTCGATGTGTAATCCGGTAAGCAATGCACAGAGAAATGGTAGCAAGCAACGACCGAACCACGACCCCCAGTATTATTATAGCGTCAAGCCCAGCCTCGAGGTCCCCTCATGTTCTGCCGGACAGCCCTCCAACAATTAAATTCACATTTTACTTTGACTTGACATGACGCAACATCAGCCTCATTCACAAAACACGGAAGAGAACTTCATAATCTCGGCTTCACCTTGCTTGTTTGATATTCTGTCACGAGATCCTTGCCTTTGCCCGTCGTCAAAAAGTCGCGCAGGTTCTGCAACGCGCGGACTTCCATCTTCTTCTGCGTGTCCTGGTTCTCCGTTCCCATGTGCGGCAACAACGTTACTTGCGGGAAATCGAGGAATCGAGGGTTGACCTGAGGTTCGTTGGGGAACACATCCAGCCCTGCTGCTGCCAACTATAGAAGAACGCGATACGCCGCATTGCATACCCCCGCCAATCAGTCACAACGGTGGTTGCTTGATGAATTGAGACTTACATGACCGTCCTTTAAAGCACGAATAAGAGCTTCCTCATCAATGACTTTACCCCTCGCAGTGTTGATAATAATTGCACCAGGCTTCAGCGCCCTAATCCATTTCTCTCCAACAAGCCCTTCCGTCTCCTTCCTCAGCGGCACATGCACACTCAACACATCCGCCTGACCCAACATCTCCTCCACATCCGCAAAATATTCGCAATACGCCGGTGCGTCAGCGACCTTGTTCCGGGAATGGTATATTACACGCATGGGGAACGATTGTACGAGCTCTGCGAGACGTTTACCAATTCCGCCGAGGCCGAGAATGGCGAGCGTTTTGTTGGTGATGTCGTGTGCGATGCGGTTTATGCCGGCGGGCTTCCAGGTGAGAGAGCGCAGTGAGCGTTCGGGGAAGGAGTATTGGCGCATAGTGGAAATGAGGAGGTAGAGGGCTGTTGTGGCTGTTGCATCGTCGACCGCGCCTGGGGTGTTTGAAAGATAGATTCCTGTGGGTAAGGGAAATAAAGAATTAAGATTTGGTTCGTTTTTGGAGTATGCTTTAAGTCTGGGTGTGGTTTTAATGTTTAACGTACCGCGAGCAATGCAAGCGTGGACATCGACGGGATCATATCCAGCCCCGTTATGTGCGATCCACTTCACGCTAGGAGGTAACCCATCGATGATGGTTTTGTCGTAACGCCCGATGGCACTTGCGGACTCGTTTTCGCGGTAGATGCCGATAATGCCATCGTACTTGCCGCCGGGCTTGCAGTCGGCGAGGAAGGAGGCGCGGTCGGGAGAGTCCATCCACTATGCATTTGGATTAGATTAGATTAGATTAGCTTTGACAAGCCTTTGACAGGCAGGGGGTATGGGTGGAAGGAGGTGTGACGTACGATAATATCTGCGATATCGCCCAAAAGGTCTTGGACCTCCTGGTGCGCCCATACAATTAGGCCTGTACAAAGGGCACATTGAATGACAGGGAGTGGTGTGATGGATTGCCTTGGGACGTACTACAGATAAGGACTCTGGGACGGGAGGTCATAGTGATAGTACACGTTCAATGTGGAGGGGGAAGCAGAGAAGGAGTGGATCTCGTGGGGGATTTAGCCATGCCAATTAAATACTTGGTGGGACGGGTGATTAATTAATTGGGTTGGGTGTACAATGTGGCGGATAACTTCGGGATCAGGGATCGTGGGTCACAAGATCACTGGCACGTTTGGAAGACTGGCGCTAGACAAAAGCGCACAATATCAATAGATGCTAGAGAGGTAGAGTCACAGTGCACAGTACTGGAAAAAGCAAGATGTGAGCTAGTCACAGATGGAAGGAAAGGGCGAATTCAGGTGCGCAGTGGAGAAAACAATCTATAAATATTGTCGTGAGCGTGTGGGTCACCATTACTAGCAACGATAGGGAGGGGAGCCGGGACCTGGTGTAGACGGGCCGAGGTCATCCGGACCCCCGAGCCGATAAACTGATTAACCAGAAGACTGCAAGATCAAGGACCGCTCCGATTCCTTCAGCCAGATTTATTGCGAATATGAGTAACCACCGACAGGACATATTTGTAGCCCGAAATCGTGACTGACAACTTTCGTACACGATTCGGTACTAGTACTACACGGACGTACTTAGTGCGCACCGTCAATTGTCAATATAGGTATCTGAAGTCACGCCTGCGCCGCAAAGCCTCTTCCAACGCCAACCCTTCGAGTCGAGCAGCTTCTCTTACGCGATCTTCGTTAATCGGTGCTTGTTGCCATTGATCATCCTCGAGTAGCTCGAATTGCTTGTTTGCGCGGACAAGAAGCGTCCGAATGACTGTCAAGACCGGCCAGTCAATGGGGGTGAATGTAGTGGTCAGTATATGGATGCAGCTACACAGGGCTTAGTCTCCAATAACATACCGAACGACAGAAAGATAGCGACCACAAGTGAACATATCCCGATAATCATTGACGGAGCATATCGAGGACCCCATTCGGTTTTCCATAGGAACGAGCTGACGCTAGGGTCTTATTTAGTCGGGAGGGAATTGGTTGAAGGCGGAAGTTTAGATCACACGTACAGGTTTCCCAGGTTGCCGATCCCGCTTACGATGCCAATACTTGCCGCTCGTTTGGCTGGTGGTCGAGGAATGCTGTTGCTGACCCAAACAAAAGTCATCACGAAGCCTATTCCCCACCAATCGCCACCACCGGGGCACGCATACACACCACACCACAATCACAAAAACAATTTCAGACGACCATCAGATGAGCACGAGCCAGAGCTGTGAGTGTTGATCTCACCAGTGTGTCCACTGGCCAAAAGGAATAAAGCGATGTAGCGCCCTACCACTGACATTGTGGATAATGCAACAACATAGCCTAGGATGCTCATCCACCAGAAAGCGGTGACGTGAAAGAAGCGTTCTCCTGTGCGATCTTTTATCGGGGGCGTTCCCATGTCAGTGCCCGGCTATACAAAGCGCATAATCATTGATCTTCTCACCTGCATGATAACCGTTTACGACACAAATGATAGAAGCAACTATCCATGGCGGACTGGGATTTGTAAGCGTTATGTTTTTCACAGGGGGGCGTTTGCTTACGCCGCTAAAAGGAGTGTGATTGTGGTCGAGAACCCTAGCGTGGCTGTGAGGCTGGTGTCAAAATTTGTGAGATTCTGTGCAAGTTGATCTTCGAAAAGCAATGCTCACGTTGGGAAGAAATTGACGAAGCCCATACCCATCAAGTCAAAAAAGGCGACGAAAGAGAAAAGGAGCACTTTTGGGTCTTTGATTGCGGACAAGAGTCCCTTCCAAGCGCTGATCATACGTCAGGAGTAGGCAAGGCAAGTTAATAAAAAACAGCACGAGTCGTTGTGAGTATCTTCGTCAGCTTCTCCAGCATCCTCGGCGAGACGGATTTGGGCTAATCGTCTTTCCGATGGTGAGAGCCATTGGGTGTTGTTTGGCTAGGTATGATGATCAGGCCTACTCGGATGAACGAGTCAAAGGTACATACGTAGTCAGGTAAAATCCACCTTATTTGGCAATGAGCAAAGATTAAGTTGGGGTGGGCTGCACTCACAGCGTCTGAGTGCCCAGGAACATCGTTATGGCGCCCTTTACACCGAGTGCGCCTGAGTCTAGTTTCAGTCTTATAAACTCCACATACCTCAATGTAAAACAACCTGTTTACAAGTGTGAACAATGTGTATCCCACCGAAGAAATAGCGTACCATCGCCAGGCCCTGATTCCAAGGCGTCCTTCCATTCCGCTCAATATTCCGGCAGCCATCAACTATCAGATCACATAAGTACAACATGAACCCTGACAAAACAACATACGCACACTACCGAATGCACTAGATATTGTCAAACCACCGTAGAGGAACGCGGTCCGAAGTGCAAGTTCCTGACAATCGACACTTCAGGTTAGAGTCAAAGCAGGTAAGGTTTCATTTGCAAGACTCACTTTTCGTGTGTACCATCGCGAGAGAAGATATATAGATCCAGGATAAAATGCCGCCTATATTGGTCTCAGGGATGTGAATAAAAAGGCGGTAAGAACACGCTTGCCTCTGGAATCCCAAGGAACAGACGGCAGATGAGAATACCAGAGAAATTTCTTGTAACCTGTCGTGAACCCCTGTCAATTTTTGGTGTACTTGGATAAGATAAGGGTGTAGCTGACACCGGTCAATGTGCTGACAAGACCCCATGAGATCACACAAGCGCTTATAAACCAGGAAGGGCTATAATATTAAGGATTAGGCAAATTTCGGTTTCAAGAACAATGAAATTACTCGCCAAGAAATGTAGTTTAACAACTGTTGCAGACAGGTTCAATGTTTCCCGAGGATTTGACTTTAAATTGACACACACCATATTAGATGGAATCTGCGAAGGGCAGTATACTGCGAAGAACACGGCCAAGATGACAGAGTACTGAACCTCTATTGCACCAACAGGATTGCATCAGTATCGAGGAAGTGAGAAGGTAAGCCCGTACCAGTCAGCTTCAGATCTTGTTCAAGTCCTTTGAGCCTTGCAGAAGTAATGGCCGTTCTCTGTGAAAGTGTTTGGTTCGTTGTGTTCAGTGGATCTGAGAAAGGAAAACCCACATCGATGTAGTTCATGATATAGATGACGACCACAGGCACTAACAGTCTCATATCCAGCTTTCTAACCAGCCGCTTCTCCGCCTTTTGTCGTTCAATGCCAGTCGGTGGTGTGCAGTCAGATGTGTCACCACTACTCTTGCTACTCTTGCTGCCAGAGGTATCGACACGCTGTACCTCTCCAATAACCATAGTTAATCGAGGTGTGTTGTGTAGTCGTGTGGAGAAAGGACGGCAAAAGAGACTGTCCGGACCTCCAAGGTCACGAAGTATTCGTGGTCATCTGAGTGGCAGAACGAGGACTATCTTTAGATTGCTATTTTGAGGGATTCCGGCCCGTGCTTGCTTCCTATGATAAGTATGTCGTATGCTGGGTCAATAGCCCAAGTTCTGTAGGGTAAACATGAAACAGCCAAGCCTAAGGATACGAATCGTCTTACCTATCAACAAAACACTTGAAAGGAGCCCAGAGCGAAGAGGGCAGTGATTACTAAGCAGACATTTCCGGAATTGCAATTTCAAGTCCCCGCCGAGCTAGATGTCAACTTCACTAACATCGTCCTCGGATCCTGATGCTTTCTGTCGAATTCTGGCCTCAAGTAAATCTCTGGGTATCCTCACTGGAGCAGGCTTGAGTGCGGCTTCTGGTAAGCTCCTCTGATCATACCTGGATAACACTCATCATCACGCTCTCCAAAGGAATTGAAACATATCGCGGTGTCGATGGCCAGTGGAACCACACGGTGCGTGTTGCGTCACAACCCGAAGTCATTATATATAATTCAGTAACTTCATAGAATCCATTCGAAGTAGCCTCTCTCAGGGCGTGGAATGAAAATCCTGACAGGGTCTGGACATACTCCCATTCACGAAGGGATGCGTAAGCCCTCAACTTACTAGAGATAACAGTTCTTCTCAAAGATTTACTCAGCTGTCTGCGAGCATCACCCAACGCTGCTCATGACGCCCTCGCCACTCTATCCCTCCTTTCCACTCGGAAGCGTCTCCTCCCCTCGCTCACCGACCCATCTAAACCCCCTCTATACATCACACAAAATATAGATGGACTCTGCCGCCGTGCTATTGATTCCATTATGAAAACACCAGAAGCTGAAGAGATGGACGCAGACGAAAAGAAATTGGTACACGAGCGGCACATTGAGATGCACGGCTCCATGTATCGTGTTGTCTGTACGCAGTGTAAATGCATCAAATGGACAGAGGAGAACCCCCTCGCGCCGATATTCGCCAACGATACTTCTACTCGCGGAGATGAAAAGATTCCAATAGATCAACTTCCCCGATGTGGTGGCTCTTCGTGGTCAGGTTCTAACCGCTACGGGCGTTGTGGTGGTCTCCTGCGTCCTGGTGTTGTGTGGTTTGGCGAGGTGCCAGAAAATCAAGGCGAGATTATTCGACATCTCACAAAGGTCGATGTCTTACTAGTGATAGGGACGAGCTCGCTGGTGAGTTTTCCTCTGCCACAGGTCTGCGGCAGTTTTGAATTTGTCCCCAACGGTCCAGGTACATCCCGCTGCATCCTACGCTGGAACGGTCAAGAAAAACGGTGGCACTGTTGCTGTTTGTAACCTGGGTCCCACTCAGATTGACGATCACGCTGATTTTGTTTTCCATGGCCCATGCGAAAAAACAATACCAATGCTGTTTAAGAGGTTAGGTCAGATTAACGACGCCCAGGCCAGCGCCTGAGCCAATGGCTGGTCCTCAAATGATCAATGCCTCACTAGGTAGACTACCAGTGTATACAGCCGCCTCAGAATGAATTGAAAATCGCACGCCAGTAACGTGATAAACTTGGCATCGAGAAGCCCGAGCGACGGTGGCGGAAATATCAAGACTCGAGGAACTTCTTGCTGATCGGCCACCCGCCAAAAGTAATATTCAAGAACACGCTTCTCGCGCCCACTAGTTCCAGGTAAGCACAATGGGAACAATCATTCTAAATCCCGAGATCTCATAATTGTGATACCCTGTATATGTACGTGGAGCGCGTATTTCATTCATTTCTGTTGGATCTCTCCCGAGAATGGGTTGTAAAGGGACTGATCCCCTATCCGGGTATGGTAAGACCACCCGTCAAGGAGAAACCTTAGGCTAATTATAAACCCGACCTAATACACAGTTGCGCTGATAAGCCCGACTCGGGCTGGTTTCGTGCATTGCAATAGGGCCACTACCATGTATGTAGGTCAACTATTTGATTATCCCCTCATTTGCCTTCCCATCCTGTTAGCCTATATCACATTAGATCGCACCGTTCAGACATGCCAATGGAGACCGGCTACCATGATTTAGGGCTACAAGGACCTCTTCTTGGGGATATTCCGAGGATGGAACCACACTACTTCGCCTGTGGTGGATTGGCTGATGTATATCGGGGCAAGTGGACCCAACAGCCTAACAACAAAATTATTCCTGTGGGTCAAGCTTCAAATTTCTCGATGACTGAGGATTAACCGCAGGATCCACAGATAGCAATCAAATTATTCCGTAGATGTGCGTGGAACGACAAAGCGGGTTGGCGCATTTGTCTACAATATCGGATCTAGGCTAGCTTGATAACTTCTTTGACATAGCGTTTGCTACGAGAATCGAGGCTGTGGTCACGACTACGCCACCCGTACATAGCCCCGTTTTACGACTTAGTATTTGAACAGGGCTATCCTGTTCTCGTTATGCCATACTACGAGAATGGAGATCTTGTTCACTTCCTGAAACGGTGGCCATAAGTAAAGAAACTGGACCTTGTAAGACTTTCCTTGTAGAACATAACTTCACACCTGCTTCCTTATCTAGACTCTGGAAATATCATCCAGATATGCGAGGCCGCTGCAGGCTTGGAATACCTGCATAACCTCAAGTCGCGTGCAGTCACACACGGCGACATCAAGGTTGTAAGTCGGGATATGATAATGTCGGCGCCTCTGTTCTAATACTTGTGGCATCAACCCATTTTCTAGCATAATATTCTGGTGACCAAAGAATGGCACGCCCGTCTTGCGGATTTTGGCGCTTCAAGAATAATCGGCCCCCCTGCGTCGACAAGCTCCCCGATTACCGGACCTTGTCGATGAATGGCTCCAGAACTCCTGAGGCATACCAATCTTGAAACGACTCCGATGCATGGGCATTTGGGATGACTATACTCCAGGTATAATGATAACTGGAGCCTGGAGCCTTCCGGCTGATTTTGTTTCCTAGATTTTCACAGGCAGGGTTCCCTTCGACCACATACGAAGTAATCCCCCAGTCATTATCAGCCTGGCGTCCGGAAATTTGCCCCACCCTCCCGAGGTTGACAGAGCTGGACCGCCCTCACACAGAAATTCTATCTACTATCCTGGATATCATGACGGCCCAAAAACTCAACCTAGACATCACCAGCTACCTCGTAGATTACCTAGAGTTACCCAGCCCCTGCTTAAAACCAGTGATGGTATGATTTGTGACCTGGCCTCGTGATTCATTATTAATATTTCGAAAAGGTTAGGGAGAACGCTCTCGTCAGCTGCATTCGCATGTTCCTCTTGGGGCAGTTACACTATCAAACGTGGTCTGTCCCTCGTGAGACAGGCATTCTTACTTTTGATACGCCTTTTATCTCTAAACGTGTTCGTCAGCCCTCAGCCCACCATCGAGCGACCCCGTAGCGAAGCATCTGGCGTGGATTCGATGGCATATGATTTTCCTTGCTATTGGCCCAAATGCAGAACTCATTTCAACACCCTCCTTGCTCGTCGAACGCACCTAATGCAATACTGGAACTAGTGGACGGGCAGACGTTGGAGTGCAGGGACTCCCCAGCACCGCATTCATCACTAAGTCACGCCTCGCACATTCTCCCCCGTATCGGTTAGGGTGGTCTATGCCACATAAAAGGTTCCTATAGACTATCCTAGGCCGGTGGTCACGATAGAGGTTGGAAAGGATATGCAGCTGCCGCGAGAGGATTGCTTCATGTCCCATATGTAATCACACTAAATTTTGCAACATTCACTCCTTAGTATGCTGTCAATGAGCCTGCCCGCAGTCAACTAAACCTGGATGACTCCATAGAGCCTTCTTTTCTGTGGTGAAAATAAGGCCGTGAACGTTGAACGTTAAATGTTGAACGTTTAACATCTATGATTCTAGTGCACAGCCAATTAAATCTCATAACACGTACGACGATGGTGGCGTCCATCGCGGTGGTCAGTGAATCATTCCTCCTTATGTTTCGTATGACGGGACCTCCTTGAAATTGGTAAGAACTTGCAGGTCCTAATATAGTCACGCACTGAATGATCGGAACGGCCTTGGCAGAAACCTAGCGCCAAACTAGTGACAAAGATAGCATGATGACTGGCAATCGCCGCGAA